>JAPKLY010000025.1:55945-67563 GCA_026898435.1 Prunella vulgaris | reverse complement strand
TATTATTATTATTATTATTATTATTATTATTATTATTATTATTATTACTCCCTCCGTCCCGTGCGAATATGTACCCTACGGGACGACACATTTTTTAAGGAAAATGTATTTTATATATAAAGTAGTGCCATATGGGTAAATATATATATATATATATTTGTGAGTGTGCACGTAATTCAATGTTTCCTTTTTTAGTAGTGTGCAAATTTGTGTGGAACGTCCGAATAAGAAAATTGTGCAAATTCATGTTGTTGAAGATAATAGCATTAATACTATAATATATGTTTGTTACGTATGCATGCATGTCACACTACACTGCATGCATATAACTTCTCTTTGTAACTAACACACTGATGCATTCATGATGTTATTAGAATTAGGAGATAGTTAGTTAGTGTGTTAGGAAAGTTGTTAGATGGTTACTTGATAACCAAGTCACATGCTCTACACTCAAGAGCTAACTATAAATACTTTATAAATCACAAATATTCAATCCATGGGAAAATATGATTTACTTAACATGGTATCCTGAGCTTGCTCTCTCCTGATTCTGTGTTTTTTTTTTTCGATTCTTCATTCCTTCGTGTATATTCTTCAATCAAAACGGTTATCTTCATCCATCGTCCTTCATATCTTCAACCCGAAACAGTTATCTTCATACGTAACTCTTCTTATCTTCAAACCAAAACGGTTATCTTCATTTGTTACTCTTCATATCTTCAACATCGAGTCGATTATCTTCATCCGGTTCTACTCATATCTTCAATCTCGAATCAATTATCATCTGTCGATCCTCTGCTTATTTTTCCGCTGCACATCTGATATGGCTTCTTCGTGTTTACCTAGCTTCATTAAGCTTCACATTCGTCTTGATCGACAAAACTACTCATTTTGGCGATCTCAAATTCTGGCATATGTTCGTGCACACTCATTTGAAGATGTGTTGTTCATCTCGAAACCGCCTTCTGATGAATCTTCTAGCTCTTCGACTGTTTTTGCGGATTGGCTTCGCCGGATAAGTTCTTATTGAGCTGGATTTTGAGTTCAGTTACTGAGTCTATGCTTGGACACGTGAGCATGTGTTCTCACTCATTCCAGGTCTGGCAAGTATTGGAGGATTTGTTTAATTCTCAATCCAGAGCCAGAGCCAGAGCCAGAGCCATGACATTGCGCCTTCAACTACAAACTCTGAAGAAAGGTGTTTCATCAATTGATGACTATATCCTGCAGATGCGTTCTATTTCTGATGGTCTGAATGCGGCTGGTCACATCATTTCTGATGATGATATGGTACTGTATGTTCTAAGTGGATTGGCACATGAGTTTGAGTCTGTTGTGGTGAGTTTAACCACTCGAGGTTCCCTACCTTCACAAACTGAGGTTCAATCCATTTTACAAACGCATGAGATGCGGATTCAGCAACACTCATCTAGTGTTACACTTACTTTGCCTGGTGTTGTGCCTTCAAGTGGTTCTTCTGCCCCTACAGCCAATATGGCTCAGCTATCTAATAAGAACAACTCTGGTAAACAGAAACCAAAGTTTAGGTTTCAATCTGGTAAACCAAAGGTGTACTGTCAACTTTGTCACAAATCGAATCACATTGCTACCAAATGTTTCAAGAGATTTGATACAAGTTTTCAAGGTCCTGACATACCTCCTAATGGTCCTGCTCAGGCTAATCTAGCACATCATTTTGGTCCTGCTTCTAATAATTCTGGTGTTCCTGCCCAAGCTAATCTGGCTCATCATTTTGGTTTGTTCCCAATCACTAATTTACTAATTTTCTGGTGCTTCCACTTCTCAGTCTCCAGGTTCTAAATGATATATGGATAGTGGTGCTACTCACCACATTACTTCTCAGCTTGGCAACTTACAGATTCAATCTCCCTATCAAGGTAAATCTGCTTTAATTGTTGGTGATGGATCTAAATTGCCTATTTTGAATATTGGTTCATTTCAGCTACCTACTTTAGATAATTCACACATGGTAAACATGCAGAGAGTATTACATGTGCCTGATATTACTAATAATTTGGTAAGCATATCTCAATTCTTACATGATAATGAAGCTGTTATTGAGTTCTACTCTACTCATTGCATTGTTAAGGACCTGAGGACCCACAAGGTTCTGCTGAGAGGCACTCTTAATCATGGACTGTACCAGCTGGACATTGGCAACCTGATCAAACCTTCATCACCACTACTCCATTGACATATTCTGATTGTAATGTTGCTTTACATTCTGATAGTACTGATAATAAATTTGCTCTTTAGCATAGCAGACTAGGTCACCCATGTCATGCTACTCTTTCCACTGTAATGAAGCATCTTAACATTCCTATATCCAAGGCATCTTTTTGTGAATCTTGTGTGTTAAGGAAAATGCATCAGCAGCATTTCACTTCTGTTCAACATTCATCTGCTGCACCATTTGATGTTGTACACACTGATCTTTGGGGACCTGCTTCTTTTCCATCTATTGAAGGTTTCAGATATTATCTCTTAATTGTTGATGAGTTTACTAGATACTCTTGGATTTATCCTCTTCAGTTAAAGTCTGAGGTTGCACAATTGTTTCCACAATTTCTTTCCATGGTTGAAAGACAGTTCAATAGCAAGGTGAAAACAGTCCATTGTGACATGGGAAGTGAATTTGTGGCTCTTCATAAACTGTTCAGTTCACAAGGAATTAGAGTGAAACATTCTTGTCCCTACACTCATCAATAAAATGGACTAATTGAAAGGAAGCATCAACACATAACCGAACTTGGTTTGGCCATGCTCTCTCACAGCAAAATGACCATGCATTACTGGTGGCATTCATTCCACACTGCTTCTTATCTCATCAATGCTCTTCCTACTCCTATACTTAAATCCAAATCTTCATTCCAGGTTCTATTTCATATACCTCTAGATTATAACTTTCTCAAAGTATTTGGCTGTGCTTGTTTTCCTTTTCTCAGGCCCTACAACACTTCCAAGCTTCAATACAGATCCACTAAATGTGTCTTCATTAGCTATAGTCCAATTCATAAAGGATATAAATGCTTACACCCCCCCCCCCACCCATGAAAAATTTATATCTCCACCACTGTTGAATTTAATGAATTGGATTTTCCCTTTGAATCCCTTTTCTCCACATCACACATTACCTCTTCTGCCCCCTCAAAATCCATTACAAAGGCTCTTTTTCCTCAATCATTTCCTAAACCTATTACTCCCATATCTTCTGCCACTGAGTTTCCCTCAACCTATTCCCCATTACACTCATCTGATTATTCCACTAATGAGAGGATCCTACTCAATCATTCTACTCCATCCTCCACATCATCAGTTCAGAATTCATCACTTCAGAATTCATCTCCTCAACATACAACACCTTCTCCTCCTAAGCCCTATTAATTCTCATCAAATGATCACTAGATCCAAAACTGGCATCTATAAACCAAAAGCCTTCATCAAATCTTTACCTATTTCTGAACCTGATTCAGCTTCTCAGGCCTTAGTCATTCCACAATGGAAGTCTGCAATGCAATCAGAATATGATGCTTTAATCACAAATCACACTTGGGATTTAGTTCCATACAAGTCTGATATGAATCTTATCTCCACAAAATGGATTTTCAGAGTTAAATACTCCAAGGATGGCAAGGTGGACAGGTTCAAAGCTAGACTTGTGGCTCGAGGGTTTCAACAAAATATTGGCATAGATTTCTTTCACACCTACAGTCTGGTTGTCAAGCCTGTTACCTTGAGGATCATCTTCACTCTAGCAGTTTCATATGGTTGGGATATTCAGCAGATAGATGTCAACAATGCATTCCTAAATGGTTCTCTAAATGAGACAGTGTATATATCACTGCCTGAAGGATTTATTGATTCATCAAAGCCAAATCATGTTTGCAAACTTGTCAAGTCTCTCTATGGATTAAAACAGGCGCCTAAGGCTTGGTATGACACATTGAAGCAATTCTTATTCAGCCTTGGTTTTCTTCATTCATCAACAGATCACTGTTTGTTTCATAGAATGGTGCATGGGAAAATTCTCTTGGTGTTAGTCTATGTTGATGATATACTTATCACTGGGAGTGATTCTTTGTCCATCTCTACCCTGATCACAACTCTAAATCAGAAGTTTTCTCTCAAACACTTGGGCACAATCAATTATTTTCTTGGCCTTGAAGCACATCTATCAGCATCATCTCTTTCCCTTACTCAATCAAAGTATGCCAAAGACATTCTTTGCAAAGCTAATCTTTCTGATTGCAAGCCTTGCTCTACTCCTCTCTGTCCAAGTCTTCCTCTTGATTCTCAAGACAGCCCTTTATTTGATCAGCCTACTCTCTATCGAAGCATCATTGGTGCTCTTCAATACCCCACCTTGACAAGACCAGACATATCCTTTTCTGTTAACAAGCTTTCCCAATTTCTTCAAGCCCCAACGCAGAATCATTGGAAGGCTTGCAAAAGGGTATTACGTTATGTAAAAGGCACTTTATCATTCGGTCTACATTTTACTCATGTCCCTCTTTCTGATTTCAGGTTGCATTCCTTTGCCGATGCGGACTATACCTCTAATATGGATGATAGACGCAGCACATAAGGTTTCTTCATCAAACTCGGTTCCAACATCTTATCTTGGTGCTAGAGGAAACAAAGTGTTGTGGCTAGAAGCAGTACTGAAGCAGAATACAGGTCATTAGCTGATGTATCAACTGATGTAATCTGGATCTCTTCCATCTTCAAAGAACTTGGTTTCCCTCTTCATGGTCCTGCAATCTTATGGAGTGATAATCAGGGTGCAATAACATTAGCATTCAATCCTGCTTTTCACTCAAGAACCAAACACATTGAAGTCGACGTTCATTTTATTCGGGAAAAAGTTTCTTCCAAGCAAATAGATGTACGTTTTGTTCCCTCCGAAGATCAACCTGCAGATTTGTTCACAAAGCCTCTTGCTGCCACCCGATTCTCCATTCTACGTGATAAATTTGGGGTCTTTTCTCATCCACCTTTGGCTTCTTCAGGAGCATGTTGAAGATATAGCATTACTACTATAATATATGTTTGTTACGTATGCATGCATGTCACACTACACTGCATGCATATCACTTATCTTTGTAACTAACACACTGATGCATTCATGATGTTATCAGAATTAGGAGATAGTTAGTTAGTGTGTTAGGAAAGTTGTTAGATGGTTACTTGATAACCAAGTCACATGTTCTACACTCAAGAGCTAACTATAAATACTTTGTAAATCACAAATATTCAATCCATGAGAAAATATGATTTACTTAACACATGTGGGACAGAGGAGTATTATTATTATTATTATTATTATTATTATTATTATTATTATTATTATTATTATTATTATTATTATTATTATTATTATTATTATTATTATTGTTATTATTATTATTATTATTATTATTATTATTATTATTATTGTTGTTGTTATTATTATTGTAATTACTAAACATATCCCATTTATTATTAATATAATTTTTTTTCATTTTTGACATATTCTTCTTCTCTCTTAATTCATGTTAATGATCCATAGTACATCGCCATTTTTTAAGAAATGGGAACTAAAACTTTGCATCGTCATTTTATCTGTTGCAACCGAATAAAATTTTAAAAGAATTCACTAGACGAACGCCATGTCTTCTTCTCCACGCTCTTCAGATCTCACGGAGCTTTATTTTTTTCCGCCTGAAAATCACCATTTTCCCCATAAAAAATTCCATAATATCCAATTTTTCTGTATCTTCGTGGAAAATATATAATTTAGATTAGTTTGATGTCACTAACAAAGCATAAAAAATGAGATTGAATTGATCGTAGAACTGTAGAATAGTTTCAAAGATGATTAGACTCCATGAATTTAGCAGTTAGGAATGAGAGAGATGAAGACTAGGTCAAAATTGGAAAAAAAAAATATTAATAAAAAATGGGGCATGTTTAGTAATTTAAATAATTTTTTTAAATTAAATATATTTAATAATTGGGGTATGTTTAGAGGAATTTGGGGTATGAATAGTCGCACCCTTATTTTATTCTTAGAAATATGAATAATTTGGTTATTTTTTTTATATTAGCTGTAGTTATGAGAATGAACCATTATAAATATCAATGATTTATTTTATCTTCAACCATTATAAATAATTCTTTTATACAATTCTTGTTCTTACTTTCTTTGATTTATAAAATTCTTTTTCTAAAAAAAAAAAGAAAATTTAAACTCTTTTAATACCAAGATAGCCGTAGTTATAAGAATGAACCATGTACCTCTTTAGTAAAGTAAGTATTAACCACATGATTTCATTTTTTGGTCTTGTATAGTGGGAAAAAGAGACATTTTCTGGTCTTGTATAAGTATTTTTTTTAAAATAATTATTTTGAAAAGAAAGATTAATTATTTATAAAAAAGTGGGTGCAAATATCTTTTTTTTTTTTAATACAATAGCTCAGACACCAACTTCCATACTTAGAATTTTTTCTAAAATTATATATTTTTTGCTAACTTTTTCCAATTGCCTTTTTTTTTCTTTTTTTTTCTTGTCAGTTGGAGGGGTGGGAGGGAGGGCCATCTGGAATTATAATATTGTAAATTTAAATGTGTTTATACGTAATTCATGACATGAGATCGGCAAAAGAAATATACGATAGGATTATAATAAAATGTGAAAATATTTTTAAAAAAATTGATAGTTATTTTTAACAATATTATTATTACATTTTAAAATTTTGGTGATACATCCATATTTTTAAGAAAAGCGATAGTGAGTTTAACCAAAAATACCATATTTTTTTATTGAAATTTTATTACTTTATAAAAATAATAATTTCTTAATTAATAAATGATATATTTTATATTAGTGTCATTTCATGATATGATTTCACACAAATCTTACTTTATATATTTAATATACCGCTAAAATTATGTTCAAAAGTTTGTTGTCTGTGCATAAATTCATTTTAGAAAGAAACCCAAAACAAACATTTTTATTTATGATTTACAAATTGAACCAATTAAGAAAGAAATATATTTTAAAGAAAAATATAATTTACACTGGGTGTTGATAGTATGTTAGGTGCATTCTTATTTTTTTAAACGTAATACATATTTTTCATTTTAAAATACATTGTTTTAACAGGTTAAATGGTTGGCTTGAATTTTTTTTTTTAATAAAAAAACTAAAAGGAAATATAATTAAGAAGGTACGTATATCAATTAATGTTGATATAATTTAAACAAAAATAATGCTAATAATTTTGGGGATAATTAAGGTGGCATGTGGTAGCTACTCTTTATATATTAACAGTCACAACAATTAATTAATTTCATTATGCAGTTGAATAATTTCAATCATATATATGAAGCTTCCCACACAATAAATAATCTACTTTATTTTTTCACATATCTAATTTTGATTATTTGTATCACTTTTCCCTCTCAAATTTTTTTTTATATCACTTTTCAAGTTAATTATTCCTATATGGAAATTGTAATAAGCATTGATATGGAGACTAAATTCAATAAAAATTATTCACATCCATACACATCATTTTGGAAAGCACTTTTTAAACATAATTTTCTAAAAAAAAAAAGGACTATTATAAAATTTATTTAATGCAAAATTGTGAATTTAAATTTAAGATTAAGTTACTTAAAGATACTAAATATTATTTATATAACAAAATATGATGTCCTGACTATATATTTTGTTGTTGATCATATTTTGTGGTTGATTTGAATAAGTATATGCATACAGTACATAAAATTATTAAAAATACATAATAATTAAATAAAGTAATTAAAATACATGTACTAGTGATTGAGAATAGTAATAGAATATTTGGTCAAGTGTATCAAATTATTCATCTGAAGTATCAAAAGTTGTGATCAATAAAAATTATAATATAATATCATTGACTCAAATTTTTGATACTTTTGATGAGATTTTTTATATTTCTCATCAAATATTTAATACTTGATTCAAGATAAGCTTATCATGAACCATTTTTTAAATCATTGTAATTTGATAAACATTTAGGGGGCGCTTGATAAAATAATTCTTCAATGAGAATGAGATATACACATAATTAATATTATTATATGTAATGAGGATAAATGAGGTACATAACATTGTTTTTTCTCCTAAATAAGATAATCATCACTCCCAATTGATTACCTTCATCTCACCTTATAATTATCCTCCTCAATCAATCCCACATACCACAATCAACAAAATTCTTTTTTTGTTAACTTTTCTAAAATTGGAGCACAACATTAATGATATAACTACTATAAACATAAACTCTCATTCAACATATGTAAGAGTAAAAGAAAAAAATAAAATTTTATTCTCATTACCATTGAAGAATTTGAAACAAGCGCTCCTAAAGTATTTTTTTAGCAAACAATAAGGAAATATTAGTACTTGGATTTTAGATCTATGTACCACATTTTACATGAATGAAACAGTCACACGAAGCACCCAGAAGAGTTGGAAGCTTCACGAAAAAATCATGTCATAATTTAAAAGTCATGGAAATATCAATAAAGATTAATAATATAACTACATTAAATATCATTTAGGATTTAATTTTAGTTGATTCTATTTATTATTTATTAGTTCATTAAGATAATTTAGTGTTATAAATAGGTGTTCTTATTAGAATAGTATATGTTCTTGTTGCCTGCATTAGAAAGTGTGTATTAAAATTTAAAAATCTAAAATATTATGTATTTACAAAATACGATGAAATTATTAATAGTATGAAATTAATATCATTATATTCATTTATTAATATAATTACATATATTTGTAATAATATTTGTGTTATAATATTAGTATACAAGTCTAATAATGATATCAATCAATATCTATAATAATTTTAAATTATGGGCAATTCTCACATGAAAATTTGAAGAATATAATATGCAAAATTTTATTTCAAGTAATGTAATAACTGAACCAACCAAGAATCAAATATAAATGTTTATTTTAAAAAGAAAACAAGACTTTTTCACTAAAAAGTAGATTTATTATATCGTACAATAATAGACATCGAATTTTTTTTCTAATTAAATTATTCTTTACAAAGATGAAAATATATATTCATTACATCAGGATAAACTTCCTCCAATTTCTAATATATGATTATAAATTTATGAGTTACAATTAACAAGCATTTTTACTAGAATTGTGAAAATATATTTGAAATGGATACTTCGATGTTGTCATCAATACAAAAAATAAAATAAAATATAGAGTAGATATTATGTGAGTTTGAGTTTAAATGAATTTTATTTTTTAAATATTATTATATATAATCACCATTAGTGAATGTTATAGATATATTATATTATTATTATTATAAAAATATATTTAATTTTTATGACAACGATAGTGTACATATATAACAATGATAGTTAATATACATGAAAATATTAGTGAAAACTTGGGATTAGATAAATTTTTATCGAGGTTATATTATTCTCTGCTGTCATAAAATTATTTTAATACCATCATAATTATTTTCATATTCCTAAAAAAAAGTAATCAACCCTCTCAAAAATTAATAAAATATAATTTTTTTATTTGACCTGATCACACTAACATACTCTATCTTTAAAGGGTTAATTCTATATAAATGCACCACTTTTTACTCAACTTTCAATTTAATCCTGAGTTTCATAATTATTATAAAAAATCACAACCTTTTAAAGAGTTTCAATTTGATATACTTTTTTTTTCCGGTCAGCAACTGATGACGTGTCTCGCCGGAGCGCGTGAAATGTTGTCACGCTGGCGTACACGTGTGAAATTACTTCTTTATATTTTCTTCCACATCATATATTATATATATATATATATATATAAAAATAACAAAATTTTATATTAAGTAGTTCTCATTCAAAAATTTTAATATAAAATTGTGTTATTTTATATATATATATATATAATATATGATGTGAAAAAAATATAAAAAAGTAATTTCACACGTGTTCGCCAGCGTGACAACATTTCATGCGTTCTGGTGAGACACGTCATCAGTTGCTGACCGAAAAAAAAAAGTATATCGAATTGAAACTATTTAAAAGGTTGAATTTTTTTTATAATAATCATGAAGTTCATGACTAAATTGAAAATTGAGTAAATGTAGTGTATTTATATAGAATTAACCCATCTTTAAAAAAAAGAACGACAATTATAATTAATCAATTATATATATATATAAATTGAAATATGATCCCTTTTACTGAGAAATTTGTTACATTTTTTTTCTTATTAAAGGATGTCGGGCTTTTATTAGTTACAACCACTTGCCATTTTATTATTAATCATCATTAAAAATAAAAGTGATGAGTTGGATGTACTAAAAATATGTTAAATTACAAGAAAAATAGAAAACCTCTTAGAGAGAGAAATTAAATTTTAAAATACAAATCAATTACGTGCTGGCCATGCCACACCTTTATTTTTGTTTTCTTTTATTAATATCTAACATTAAAAAATATTATATTAAAGTTAAATTTCAATTAATAATGCACTTAGAAAAGTGAATTTGCAGACCCAATAATCCCTTTTAATTGGCAGCCAGTCAGCCACCACATCATTAATTTTTCGACAATAATCAGCACACCCATAAATATTTGAGTAAATGACACTTTAACACCTAAGTCTCATTATTATAAAATATTGTCACACAGTACCAGCAACATTCTCTAGTAACTTTTTATATAAATATTTACAAATAAGCAAAGTTTTGTAGTATAAAATTCTTTAACTATAAATTTATTATAAAATTATTTTAAAATATTAAGTATTTTATTAAAATTATCATAAATTTTATTAGGAGTATCAAACTATGGGGCTGTGATATTATATTTTAATCGTTGTTAATTTTGTTGATTCAAAATTTTTATACTCCTGATATATATTTTAATATTTTTAATTAAGCATTAGGTATTTAAAAATAGTTTTGATAAATTTATTATGAAACATTTTCACGTAAAACTTACTCTTCTATGTAAATTGCTCGACTTATATCATCAAATAAAATGTTGTTTTACCATCTATAATGACGTGTAAGATTACATTATAACAATCTCATAATTACATAATTTATTTTATTTGTAGAAATATTAGTAATTTGATTAATTTTTTTTTAGTTAAGAGTTTGTATATTTCGAATTCTCAAACCCTCTTTGTCTAAACAATCGTACCTTTTAAAATCAATATTTTCACATTGTCTCTTTAACACTATGGAAATTCTTTTCAAATAATATTACAAGTAATGCATTATAAATTTTGATTTACTAAAATCTACTCTAAATAAAATTGTTTGACTTATACCATCAAAGACAGAGAATGGGCAAAACATATATATACATATATATATATATATATATTGAGTTATTCTATTGCCGAATATTGCATTATAAATTAATTTTGATATACTTCCTTCATCCCTTATAAGTTGCTCACAATTTTTGGGTACTAATATTAAAAAGGTATAAAAATATTGATATAGTACATGTGATGTGATGGGGAAAAGTGAAAAAGTAATGAGAATAATGTAAAAAGTATTGAAAATAA
>JAPKLY010000025.1:31134-55545 GCA_026898435.1 Prunella vulgaris | reverse complement strand
TTAAATATTAACATTTTATGACAATTATTTTAGATTATGTGTTAAAATTTAGATTCTTTTATTATTTATGACATGACCTGTTTATGACCCTTTTAGCCCGAGGACCGCTAGGGTTAGGGTTAGGTCTCAAATATTAGAGGACCGTTAAGAATGAACCGGATAAGACCCTAACCCGTTTAGCCCGAAACCCGTTAGGGCTGGCCCTATAGGGTTAGGGCTAGCCCGTTTAACATCTCGACTCTCATGACATGAGACATGTCATTTATTAATAAAAAATTATAATTTTTAAAAATAATAATTTTTAATTAATAAATAATAGGTCTCATGTCATCAGATGATTTCAAAATTTTTACCGATTATGTTCAAAGTAATGCACATATACATTAGGATATAATAGATAAAATAAAAATATTGTGCGATTAATTTATAAATAAAATAATTAATTGTGAATAAAGAATTATGGATAATTGAGTGGTTAACTTATGGTTGAAGATAGGATGATCAATTCAAGTATTATACGAAAAAAATACGAGTTAGTATTTGGTTTTATCGTGTTCGTATCAGCATAATAAGAAAAAAAAAATTGTCATGTTCATATCAACCATCAAACTTCAACTTTTTTTTATTGTGTATATTACTTTGAATTTTGCAATTTTATTAGAAATAACGTGTAATATTGTGTTGTATCTTATTTTAAGAATATTGCACAGTAGTATAACAATCTTGAAAGAAAGAAAAAAAGCTTCCGACTTATTTAATTTTTTAAAAACCATATTATTTTATTCTTTTCTTTTTTTTGTCTGAAAAGATGAATAATTTGTATTTAAAATGTTGAAATCTTCGAGATTGCTATTTATCCTAAAATATTTTTAATAATTTTCGTGACTGACAAAATCTCATTTTATTCCCAAAGAAAAAGAAAAAAAGAAATTTGAGAGAAAATCCAGGCTTTGGTTCATCCGCCTGATATCATCTTTGTCGTCTTCATCTTTTTCTGCAGTGAATTCTGTTACAAAGCCTTTCAATTTGAGTTGTTTTGGTGCGTTTCTTTGGCTTTGGTTAATGAAATCGCTGCACATTGTGTGTGACGTTTATGAGTGAGAATTGTAGTGGATTTTAATGCCGCAATTTTGGGGAAAACCTTGGGCAGAAATGGCAATTTCTAGGAATAAATAGCGGTGGGTAGGCGGTGCCATGAAGAAGCTGGGATTGAAATCACGGTCGCGGAGAGTGGTTCAGGATAGCTCTATGGCGGTGGAGAAATCGAAGATTGGCACGTGGAATAGCAATAAAGACGATGTGGATGAGGATTCCAGTCATTTTTGCTGGGCGAGTTTGCCGCCTGAGCTGTTGAGGGAAGTGCTGGTGAAAGTGGAGGAATCGGAGTCCAATTGGCCGTCGAGGAAACACGTGGTGGCGTGCGCCGGCGTGTGTAAGAGCTGGAGGGAAGTGATGAAGGAGGTGGTGCAAATTCCGGAGGTTTCTGGGAAGATTACGTTTCCTATATCTGTTAAGCAGGTGTGGTTTTAAAATGTTTGTTGTTTTCGTGATTGTGTTTGGATTTCATTTTCGTGTTGGATTGATTGTTGGTTTTCTTCAGTATGGATCTTGTGTTATCTGTATTCCGGTGAAATGAATACCAGCAAATTGTATAAATGGGATCATATATTTGGCATGTATTGATTGTAGTGGGATAGGGGATGCACCATTTGCAGTAGGATTTGCTAAGGTGGTGTAGTTTGCTATGGTTGGTTATTCATACCCATATGTATGAATTATTTTGGGGGCTTAATGGGATTTTGATCTTTGACATGCTCTCAAGTTTGGTGCTCAACCTGTGAAATGTTGGTCATTTTTTGTGGTTATTTTCGTGTGGTGTGTACTTTGGTATATTTGTCTGCGTAGTTGGTGTTTATGCCAATTTTGTCGGGATGTTGGTGGTTTGTGATTTCGCCATCTTCTTCAATGTCTGTATGAATTAGGGTTAATTATGAAATATGCTTCTTGTAAACTGTTAAGAAGTGTGGAGAGGGAATCAAGGGTTGCATGTTCATTTTCATTGTCGACTTCAGGAGATTTAAAAAAATAATCCTATATGATAAGTTATTAGTATCCATTGAATGCACAAACATTTGCAAACTGGTGAAAAAGAAAGAAAACTAGGAAAATTATTTTGGAAATGAATTAGTTTTGCATTACGTTGAATGTGTTATTTTTTTCTGGAAGAAGGAACAGGTGGAAGAATGATTCAAGTTTATTGTTAGATTTCACAAGGGTTGTTATCAGCATGAGTAGGATTTAGAAATATTCATTGAAGCAATATAAATATTCTGTTAACCCTTTAAAGAGAATGTTGGCCATTTTTTGGGCAGAAAATCTTGGTACTTACTTCTGAAGTTCCTTTTCCTGTTCTGTTTATCCAATATTTACCTTTTTAAGTTTTGGAATCTTGAGCTTATTTTAGCATTTAGTAAAACTTTCTGAATTCGTAAAACTTTTGAATAATTTGGATGCAAATTTTCTGCTCAATTTATGTGGATCTTTACTTTGTCTACGTGGCCGAATCATGGAACTCTAACTCGCATTTAAATTTTTTGCGGCTGATTCTTTGATGATGATGACGTTATCATCCTAATGACCCGCACATTTAAAGGGAGCACGTGTCATAATTTTATTGGTATTCATGACTTTGCAACTAAGGGTTCCATTGTTAAATGTATACTAACGTTTTAAGATTGTTCTTAGAACATTTGTTGTCTCTATGTGTATATTTTCCCCTTAGAATTAATTCGTGATTTTGCAGCCCGGACCAAGAGAGTCTCTGCTTCAATGTTTTATAAAAAGGAATCGCGCTAATCAGACATACTATCTCTTTGTGAGCTTAAGTCAAGGTGATTATATTTCCTCTTAATTGCTTCCTATCCAACTCATTTTTGAAAGCTGTTGTTCGTTTTCTTTTTAAAGATATTTTTTGTTTTTGTTTATTTTTTCATATTCATTCTTGGTCTTGCTTAAATTTAACATCCTCGACTTTTATTTATGGCAGCACTTGCAGATGATGGCAAGTTTCTTCTAGCTGCTCGTAAGTGTAGGAAGCCAACATGTACGGACTACACGATCTCTCTATATGCAGATGATACAGTTAAGGGGAACGACACATACGTTGGAAAATTAAGGTTAATATCGATGTTTACTGTTAAGTTTGAAGACATTTTTAATGAGAGGCTGAAATCTCTTTATTTTACCAGATCTAATTTTCTGGGGACAAAGTTCATTGTGTACGATGCTGCTCCTCCTCATTTGGGAATCAAAATGACAAAAAATTGGTCCAGCCGCATGGTTGGCTCGAAACAAGTTTCACCTAAGTTTCCCTCAATAAGCTTTCCTGTGGCTCACATCTCGTACGAGCTGAATGTGCTGGGAGCCAGGTAAGATCAAGATTTTTGCAATTAATGTAGGTGACCCCTAAACTATCATCTTTTGTTTCGATGGGTCCCTTAATTTTTGTTTTTTATTTTTAAAAGCTCTTTGTATCAAATATTCAAATATTTTATTTGACGAGCTCCCTCAAGATGGAAAATTGTCAAAATATTTCGATTCACCTTAAAGGTCATGTTAAATAGCGTGCACGTCAACTTTATTTAATTTTAGTTATATATGTATTTGCTTAAGCCATTTAAGGTACTCATTACCTGAAGTATTGAGGTTAAAACTACTTGCACAAAATACATCCAGATATTACTAAAATTAATGTGCATATAATTTAACATTACCATTAAGATAGATAAAAAAAATCCATCAAATTTTGTCAAGAGGGAACTCAGTGAAATAAATATTCAATATTTGAAGGGCTTTTTAAAACAAAAAATAGTTCAAGGACCTATTGCAGTAAAAGTTGGTAGTTTAGAGATCACTTAATGCATTAAGCCATTAATTTAGAACAATTTGGTGGTCTAAAATTTGTATAAAGAATCGAGTTGATTTCAGTTTGATCCTCACAGAGTAAATTAAGTGAGAACTGCACCCAAATATTAAAACAAAAAGAAGTTCTGAACCTTTAGCAACATTTGTTACTCTGATTAGATCTTTTAAAATTGTCATTTTGCCATGTTTTGGCTTAGTTGGGTGCAATATTGAACAATGTATTAGAATTGTGAATTTTTTAATGATTGCAATTATTTATCATCTTTAAACTAACCAAGATCAATCTTGGACATGCTTTACGCATAAATGGAATATGTATAGTGGACCCTCTATTGAATATAGTTCAACCTGTTAGCATGTGCAGCCATTGCCAGAATTGCATGCAAATAGTGGCTATTATAGAATTTGAAACGAATAGACTGAACTAAAGACATTGTTAATGTTTGCACTTTTTTTTTTGTCCATTAGGACTCAAGTGAGAAGCAAGCATTGGTTCTTGGGGGTGTTTGCATACTCAAGTGAGGGGGCCATATCACTTTTTTCTTGAATTTCTCTCGTAGCTTTTGAATTCTAAAAGTGATTCTCACTATGGAGTACTTATTGCAAACACTCCCTTAATCATGCTTCAATTTATCGTCAAAAGGGTTGGATGCATTAATAATTCTTTTTTGAATGCAGTAGAGGTCCAAGAAGAATGCACTGTGTTGTGGGCTCGATTCCAGCTTCCTCCATTAAACCTGGAGGCGTTGCTCCAACCCAGACGTACTTCCCCTTAACCAGCTTTGATTCGTCTCCTACAGTCCCATTTTTCCGTATAAAATCAAACCATTTGGATAAATCCCCATCTGGGCCTTCGACTAACCAAAATGATGGTCCACTCATTTTAAGAAACAAGTCTCCGCGGTGGCACGAGCAGCTCCAGTGCTGGTGTTTGAACTTCCATGGGCGTGTAACCGTTGCATCAGTGAAGAATTTTCAGTTGGTTGCTTCTCCTGAAAACGGTGTAGCTGGGCCGGAGCATGATAAAGTTATTCTCCAGTTCGGGAAAGTTGGGAAAGACGTGTTTACGATGGATTACAGGTATCCTTTATCGGCTTTCCAGGCGTTTGCTATCTGTCTCAGCAGCTTTGATACGAAAATCGCCTGCGAATAACGTGCTTAGTGTGGTATGAACCCTAAAATATTTCGTCGTTAGTTTTCGTAAATGTTGTTGGATCAGACTTATTTATGTATAATCAGATGCTGTGTGTCTCAGTTATTTCTGTTGTATGTCAATAATCAAGTGACTGAACCAATCTTTTTGCGTGGAATTTCTGATAATGTTTTGCATGTGGAAAAGATGGTAAATGAAAGTAGCGTCAGGACAAGCTGTATTTTGCGACTCTGAAAAACAAGAAAACCATAATCGCACTTCCCCTCCTATAAAACAAAGTCATGGTTTTTCTTTTTGATGTCTTCTCTATATATATTATACATGTGCAAATCATGTAAACTACCTTCATTTAATTGTCCCAATTTATTGTCATGATGGTTTTTGTATTTAATAAATTGGTACTCCCCTATCCCACTAAAAACTTTTTATTTTGTTATTTTCGTTCGTTAAAATAAGAATATTATATTTATACTTTTTATTTTTATTTACTCATTTATCATTTATATTTTTTTTTTCTCTTTTCTTCATCATATTGTACGTACTATATCTATATTTTACATTTTTTTTAATACTTATGTCCAAAATATAATGGGAAGTTTATACGGAATGGGGAGGGTATATTAAAAAACTTATAGGTAAAAATCAGAACTACCAGAAAAATAAGTAGTCTTTTTTATACGAGTTATATTATTTTTATGGGATAGAATCATGGAAGGAATAAATATATATACTCTATTTATTCCACCGTCTCAAATTAATTTTATATTTTTATCATATTCTTTTCGTAGAATATAATAAATGTGAAGATATATTTGGGATTAAGGGACCAAGGGAGTATTATATTTATTACTCTCTCTATTCTTGGAGAAATTTGTATCCTTGGATGTGGTATATATTGAAAAAAATAAAATTTTTAAACAAAATAGTGACATATAGATAAATATGTGTATAATTTTATGAGTGTGTAAGTAAATCAACATATTTTTAATAGTGTGTAAATTTATGCGGAACGTCTACATAAGGAAAGCATGTAAATTTCTATGGAATAAATAAAATATTATGTTTACTGTTCGGTACAAGTTTTAATGTGTGAGTAATTTATTTTATATTTTTTTTAAATAAATAATGGGTTATAAGAGTTGTGTTTATTATATAAAATTATATAAGTTGTTTATTATATAAAATTATTTTCTCAAGAAGAACAATGATTGAGTTAGTTGAAAGTTAATATATATATATTGAGAAATATAATATTGAGGGTAGGAAAGGCTTTTTGAATAAATATTGCATTGAATATGGGGTGAAGGGAGTATTATACTCCCTTTCATAATTTTTTTGCATATTTTTCTTATATATTTGTCCCAAAATTATTTTAACACCTTATAAATAAAAATTATCATTTTAATTTTATTTTTACAACACATATTTAAAAAATATTATTATTTTCATATTTAATTTAATAAATTTTATTATTTTAATAATATAATGGTATATATCATTCTACATCCCTTAAAAATTGTGCATATCTTATTTGGATATTTCTTTGCGTGTAGGTTTCTATTATCTCTTCAATCATTTGGCTCACATCTTATTTGGCTCTTTCTCTGCACATCATTATCAAATGTATCATTTACTTGTTTAATAATCAATAAAAATGATTATTTAAAAGCAAATAGGACCACGAATATCATTATCTTATTTATTTTTTTATTAGTCTTCAATCGAAATATAAATTGCAGGCATCAGGCAACAATATATTCCTTATACAAACTTTTTTTTTTTTTTTTTGGGTACGATTCTAAACTATACTTTGTTTTAATTTGATGTATTAAAATTTTATTTCAGGAGTATTATTGAGAAGACGGTTTTTTTTTATAATAGTACATACGTTATTTATTAATATTCAAATGTGTTTTCTGAAAGTTATTTCAATTCTAATTATTTAGGTGGTGACATCTTACCCAAAATATTCTTGAATATAATTAAAGTTTTTTAATAATGACATGTATAATGATTAATGAGATCATTAAACTGAATAAAAAAAATTGTGTAAATTTTCTATCTGAGAAAGCTTATGAAATAAAAAGTCAATAGTAAACAAATAGAATCAAAACTAATTTAGGAACCTAACACAAAAAATGATAGTTTAAAAAATTTATGGGGCCCAACTATATACACTTCCAACATTACTAGATACCCCACCCAAAATATATTTATTCTATTTCTGATATATTTTTGTCAAAATTTATTCTATATTTTAACAAAAATGTATGAAATATATGTTTGAAAAATCGTAAAAATATTAATTCAGTAAATATCTGTCGAAATTTAATTATTTTTTTAATAAAAATATAGTAAAAATAGAATATATACACTAAAAGAGTGTGTATCTAATAAAAATGGAGGGGTGTATAGACTGGGCCAAACTTCTAATGTACTTATAATTGACAATCTGGGCCGTCCAGCCCAATAAACCAGTTGATAATCTTGAGCTAGGTCTGACCATCCAGAGGTTATTAACTTATAAGCAATGTAGTTCAACTCAATTTTATTTATTATTTTTATTTTTATTTTTTTGGATTAGGGGGAACATAGCCCAGTATCAATATTTTTAAGTAAAAACTTGTGAATTAAATTTAACTTATGATACAAATATTATCGTATAAAAAACTAGATCACTGAGTATCCGAACAAAAAAATAGATTATTTTGTTAGGTCTCTCCAACTTTCTCACGTCACAAGATGCGCTCCGGATTGGCTTCAGGCCACCTGTCTTGGTGGACACTAAACCGGTGAGAAGAGTAGGCACAAAACTGAGTCCTTGTGTAGGATTGCACTCTCTGTACCGAAAGCTTCTCAACCCTCTTTCAAACTATGTGCAAGCTTATTGAGAGAGGAGAAACAGCTCGGAATAAATACGGAGACATCCAACCACACTAGGGTTGGAGAGTGGGTGGACTAAGGTATAATGAGTTCAATGACCAAAATACAATAAGTCCCACAGCGCAACACAATTAAATTTAAATAATGCAAAATTTTGTTATAGACATCAAAAGTCCTAGATAATAGAAGAGATTGAGTGCAAACATTAGTTTTATCACACATGGATTTTTGTTGAATCAAGACACATAATTTTGCAAATTCAAAGTCTCAATCCTAGTTTAAATATAATAAAATAATATAAAAATAGTTAGAATTTTAGGCCATTGGCTGCCCATTAGCTCACAAATCAAATTGGTCTAGATATGGTGAGTTTTCTTGAACCCTAAATTTAAAAGTCCAATTCATATTTACTCTCAAGATAGTTATGCAAAAATTATGTCGAACTAAAGTGTTTTTAGATTGTATTCATATTAATGAGAAATCAAGTATTACAACATTTACCTAAATACAGGAAAGATCATCCTCAAACAAGTTAATTTCACGTGATATATGTAAAAATTTATTAAAGTAATCTATTGATTAAAGCCTTAGGACATTATCAATAATTAATCCTTCGATGATACTCATTTTCATATCTCATTTTAAATTCATATCGAGAACTCCCTTAAAATGAAACCTAATAACTGGTAATGAGAATTTCAATTCTGGTTCAAACAATCAGCCTCGTAGATTTCACTTTAATTTTCGAAATTTGATCACAACACATAGCTTAGCAAAATAAAATTAGTGTCTGTTTTGAAATGTTAAAAACAATTTCGTGAATGATTTTTCTATAAAAATTTCTCTAACAGCTTTAAAAAATAAAAAAAAAAATTTAGAGACTATTTTATAGAGTTTTAAAACAGACACTATGATTCGAATTATGTTTTCTAACAAAAATCGGCTTACCAGTCGAACCACCAAATCAGCAGCTATTGTTTCTTTTTTGTGACATAAATGCTTAAAGTAAAAAAAAAAAACATTTATTTATGAGTAGGTTTCTAGTGAACTCGAGTTCACATGAACTCGTATCACTATTATGTGTAATCACTATCACTATTATATAAATATACTTAATTTTTTAACTGTAATAAGATACTTAATTTTTTAACAGTAATAATATACATACATAAAAATGATAGTAAATATACATAGCAATAATAGTGTAAACACATGACAGTAATAATTAATAAACTCGATGCAGTGATAATTAATAAATTCGAGTTTACTATGAACTCGAGTTTGGAGAAATTTTTGTCTTTATTTATTGAGAGCGTTTTTACAATTATATTTGCAACTCAAGAATAAGAAAACACATTTCATCTGCTGCACATAAATGCATCTTCTTGCACTACAATTTACTAGCTAAGTAGCATCATCATCGTCATCCACGAAAATTAATATTAATAATAATAATAATAATAATTAAAAAATTATATATTTACTCAGCAAAATAAATTGCAATATATTCATGCAGTCTGCATATGACGCTGATTTGCAGAAAGTGAGTGCCCACTTTGAAGAGGCAAATCATCCACATCTGAAACATCTTCTTGGCTCAGCCCTCTCACAAATTTAGTGAAATGTCCAAAATGCTCTGGAGAGAAGAAATATGCTCCCATTCTCTGATAAGTGAACACCTCCATCCTTCCTGCATTTTCCCCATGCACCAATCTCCCTTTAATCCGCTCGAACCCCTCCGAGCCACCACACGTCGACGAGTTCTCCCCCGAAACATCCACGCCGTGCTTTCTGCACGACGACATTACCTGTTCAAGAACCGATTCTGGGCTCGATTGGGGCTGATCCTTGTCCGAAAGGTCCATACCGGGGACGACCACTCTGCATGAATTTCTCGAGAACATTTCGATGATGTCGTCGTAGCCATCTCTGTTAACCGTGTTGTAGACCCCGGCGGTCAGCTCAGACGGGTGGGAACGGGATCTATACCAGGAGGACACTGTTGGGATTTTACCGGACAGTGGGACGCGTGTGTCTTTGAAGGTGGAGGCGGCGAGTGACAGGACTCGCTCCCCGTGGTTTATGAGCTGGCTCGAATACCACGACAGGAAGAAATCGCCGTACGGCGACTCCCAGGAGCCGCCGTTTTCTTCAAAGAAGGTTCCGGAGAACGGGGACTGGTCGTAGCTGGGGGCGTCGTGGGGCCCACCGAGGCCCCAGAAAGGATTCCCGAGTGTTTGAGCTTGATGTTTGAGATTGGCAAGCATGTTTTCGTCGTAGCATTGGAATTCACCGGCCCCCAGACGAGCGCTGCTCGTCTGGGGATGGTGGTGTGACGGATATCGCAGTTCGCCATCCGGCCCTAGACCGATCGATAGGCCCTATAAAAATGAAAGGAAACCGAATATGATCAGCCTTAAAGTCCTTTTTTCCTTTTTCAGATACAAGTGATTATGTGTTGCATTTAATAGAAGAGTAGTCACATGAGAACCAAATTCATGTGAACACTCTTTTCAGTATGAAGTATCATTGTTTCGAAAAAGTTTGATACTTTTTATACTAAAAAGTACTACTATAATTTCGTATGCTGAACAATATTATCGAGTTCACCAGCAAGTTCAGAGAAGTGTTTGTCTCAAATGAAAAATACACTTTTGAGCTGATTTTAAGAAGCTGTTGTATACCAACTTATGATTTTTAGCAAATACTCCATATTTTTTAATTTTAACCAAAAATATCCTATTTTTAAACACTTGATTTCCCTATAAAAATAAATTTAAATCATCACTTGCATACGCTGTAAATGACCATACCGTGATTGTGGAACCCATGAAAGGCGAGAACGTGGATTTGAAGTTGTCGAAGAAGTCCTTGTACACTTGAAGTGGAGTCTTTCCATCTAAAACTGGAAGATCATCTACGGACAATGATAAGCAATTCTTGTATTGCTTTCCTGATCGATCCGTGAAGTAAATACTCGACTCAGAATCACCAATACGAGAAACCCATGGTGGGAGTGATATTTGTGCATCTTCCGATGCATGAAAACAGAGGGACACATGAAGCTTAAGATCGAGTTTTTGAACCATTTCGACTATTTCCAGATAACTGGACCAATCGTACTTCCCCATTGCTTCATTTTCGACTACTCCCCACCACAATGGCAACTCCACACCTTCTACACCCAATAGCTTCAAAGCCTTCAACCCTGCAGCTATTGCTCGAGAATGGCTTATTGTATTGCAGCTGGAGATGGTGTCGAGTGGCAAACCAACGTACAACTTCACATCATCAGTCTGTAATTGAATTAAAGTGAAATGTAAGCTTATTCATCTTCGTTGATTGGTAAATATTACACCATGTAAACAATGGGGTAAGTTACCCTCATTTTGGTTTAAGCCCTGTCAACTTTCGTGAATTAAGTATAATATCGTGATTTTCAAGTTTCTCGACATTTTAGTCTGATAACTGACTATAGGAGGTGAAACATCCAGTGATAAATCAAAGTCAGTCACGTTAATCAGTTGTTTCACCTCCTAAAATCAATTATCAGCATAAAGTGTCAACAATTGAAAATTACAGGACTATTCCAATTCATGAAAACCAATGTAACTGAAATCGAGGGGTAACTTACAGGATAAAAAAACCCAACTTTCCTTAAAAGATATGCAAACATAATTGAATCGAAAGCCAGATAAAGATGTCATGTCATTAGTTTGTAAGCGAACTAGCAGGCAATGCACGGTCATTGGTCTCTATTTCGTGTTCAATTACTAAACCAAATAAAAGATATGCAAACTTAATTGACTCAGCAACAGAGAAATGCGTCGCTCCACTAGTTTATAAGCTAATTAACGGGAATGTGAGCTCATCGGCTTCTTCTTTGATTTGCAAGCATTAAACCAAACACAAGATGTGCAAACTTATTTGAATCGAAAACCAAATGATACCGAAGCAATTTCTCGTCTAGCAAACATAGTAATATCATCAGATATAGCAGATTGGCAACTAGTAATCCAAAACACTTGGCTTGTGACTGTGAAAACAATCATTACACCACATGTTCAGAAGACCAAATCATTCAAAATTCTTGATGATCATCATCGAAAACATTCTTCTTGAAATTGTGTGATCAAGAATTTAAGGCCCCCTTCCTTCTAACAAACTCAAAAACAAATGACAAAAAGTGGCATCTTACCTTCTTTTAGCATATTTTAGCAGTAACTCTTTCTGGGCAGACAATAAACTTTCAATAATTACCAAAGACTCTTAAAATAGACTACAATACTTGCTTATTAATCAAGAAATGCAAAACTAGTGATTTTGCATAATTCTCTCTCTCTCTCTCTCTCTCTCTCTCTCTCTCTCTCTCTCAAGCTAGTGAACCACAGCCAACAACAACAAATCAAGAAAAAATCAACCATGAGATCCAAGAAAGTGAAATAAATAAAAACCCATGTAATATTAAAGATTAAATAAGAGCATCAAGAACTTACTATCTTGGTTGTGATTTTGGAAGATTTATCAGAAACAACATCTTGATTCTGAGATGATGCTCTGAGGCTCAACCCAGATCTTGAAGGCCACAAAAAGCTTTGATTTTGAACAAGATTGAATCTTGAATGACTATTCTTCAAATTGAAGATCTTGGCACTCAAATTCACAGGGAACCCAACATCATTTATCCTTCCAAGATTCACCTGTGAGCTCCCAATCACTGAAACCTCCATAGCCCAGATGAGAAAAACTGTTTTCAGGGAAAGATTTATGCTGGATGATAGTGTCAGAGGCTTTGGCAATTGAAGCAAATCAAGAATGGATAAAAGGGTTTTGGAATGGATAAAGTAGTTGGTGAAGGATTGTTTACTTATATAGAAAATGGAAAACAAGGAAAAGGGGTGGTGGGGGATCTTGTGGCGTAGGGCACTTTTACAAGAAAATGTGAAAAAGGAAGAGCTTGGACAAATGGCATGTTTATGGTTAAATTGACGGCAGCCTCATAATTTAGCTTATAAGAATTCGACAAATAAATATTACTATTATTCAACAAAATGTGAAAAATTGAAGTTCGAATTGTCAAAATAGGCTTACGATCTCATTCACACTTCCCAAAAGAACGTGTTAAAGAGGGACGACCATTTAACATGAAAAGTATTCAACTTCGAAGAATCATATATTTTATATAAAAATAGTTTATGTATATTTAATTAAAATATTAAAAAAATTATAAGGAATGTTAAAGATTTGAGTAAAAAATTAAAAATTAAAATAAAATACAATGGATTCGATTTTCGATAGTTTTGATGAAATATTTGATATTTTAAAATAAATTTATTATGAATAATAAATTAAAAAATATATAAATTGTAGATGAAATTAATATGTTGAATATGTTTATTTTGTCCTCCATCAATGGATAACAAAAAGTGCAAAAAAAGGTTACACGTAATCAATCGTAAAGTGAAAGAGATGTAGGAAGAGTAAAGAAAAAGAATTGGGCATCCATCCTGATCCTGTGCCAACCAATTTAACGACTATTTATTTATTTCTCAAATAATTGGGAGACATATTACACGTGGCAGAAGCCCACTTGCATGATTAGTGGCTGAGCCTGCCACCGATTCCATTCATTTTATATTTTGTCAGTGATTCCCAATTTCCAACCGTGGAAACATGAAATTATTGTATACCTCAGGATATATAGATGGACAAATTATTTAGCTGAGGTGAGGTGTTAACAAATTATAATATTGACTCAAAAATAAATCTTTTTTCAATTTTTTTTGTCTTCTTTCCTACAATCTTCTCCCTGTTTTCTCATTTCTATTCATTTCGAATACCGAAGTGCTCTCGTCCAGGATCAAGGTTCCAACTCGAAAACATGCAAATCAAACACGACGTAAACAAAGCACTCCGAGGTGGGAAGAAATATTAAATTTAGTTAATAATGTTTCTTCTACTTTACCTTGACTTGACTAGGTCAACACTTTCATATTACTACTTGTGTCGGAGAAAAAGAAAGTTAGCATCTATTATGTACTTCTGTGCTTCAATTTTGGCAAGATTTAAAGTTTATTAGTAGTATATGTTTATTCTGAGTATTCCTTTGCAAGTTTTTTTTGAGCAATTTAAGTTTGTTATTCTCGGTCAAAATCCTGTAATTAATTCACCATAATGATGAAAAAGGACACCCACCACTTGCATCATGTTTTGCAATTTGAACAGGGGCTTAATTGCATAAAATTTCCTAGAAATGTGTCGATATTGTGGTTCGAAAATTGCAGACACCCAAAAAAATAATCACAAATTTTATTATGCAATATGTACATAAGAATTTTCAAATTTAATTTTGATATTTTCAAAATATACAGTATAT
This sequence comes from Prunella vulgaris, assembly GCA_026898435.1. Taxonomy (NCBI): domain Eukaryota; kingdom Viridiplantae; phylum Streptophyta; class Magnoliopsida; order Lamiales; family Lamiaceae; genus Prunella; species Prunella vulgaris. Next base: position 41,209 of record JAPKLY010000025.1, on the reverse strand, counting down.
ATAAAAAAAATTATTTTTTTTAAATTAGAGTATTATTGACTAGTTTTTTTTTATAAATTAGAGCATTATTGACTATTTTTTAAAATATTACTTATATTATTGATTACTAATTAGACCCCCCACCCCCAAAAAAAAAAAAAAAACAAATACATACCATGCATATTAACATAACTAAAATATCCAAGTGCATTAAAATACTAAAGTTTTATTAACTCAATTTTTTTTTAAAAAAAAGAAAGAAAGAAAAGAAAAATCAATATAAAACCATAGGATTCTGAGTCATTTCTAAACCACGCAAGGGAATTTTGTGCAAATAACTTTATCTCATGAATATAAATTGCTATATACTAGGAGCAGAAACAAATGAAACAAGATACTAATATATTGCTTAATAGAAGAGCTCAATGATAATTTTACGTGTAATAATCACTTAAAAATCAAACATTGGGCTTATAAGTGTTCTGCTTCCAAACAATGAAGAGGGGGTATCACACATCTAACAAATATCTCTAAACTACAGGAAATGCAATTCATGTACAACTTAAATCAAATTTTACAACTTCTGCCTGATAGGATTTCAGTATAAACAAGCTATACAACCACAAATTTCAAATTGACCACAGGAGATTGACAGTGCAAAAAAGAACTGGTCGGAAATACCAGAATAGCCAACGCACTCCTCAGCATGGGATCATGACTCGCAGCAGGTCATCCAAAAAAAAAAAAAAAAGAGTTGAGAGCAATCAAATAATTACCAGCAGTGCATGAGGACGAAGATGGGGGTGTCTATCAAGATGTTCATATGCTATTCAAATCATATCCACCGAATAGGACAAAAAAAGATCTCAAAAGTTGACATATTTTCAAGCTAAATGTCACAAAATGTAATCACGAAGTTGGGCAAAAACGTCGTGATTATCAATGTATGACCATTACTCCACAATGACAAAGAGAACTTGAAAAGAGACAAAGATGCCAACCTTATGTCACATGTAGGCATAAAGAAAAGCTAAATCATTGCAGATGCAAGTGTTGGGCGAGGTCTTACAACATTCAGCACCCCTCTAGCAGTTCTCTGGATAGACAAAATCGAAACATGTAATAAGAATTTACACTGCTTTCTAGACAAAATACCTACCACACTGCTTTCAGTTTTACCTCAAAGAAGGAATTGAAGTTGAGACGCAGAAGGAAGCGCCTAAGAAACGGGGCTCGTTGACTCCCAACCATCCTGCTACTGCGTAGTATAGTGTACAGAGAATTTGACTTCTTATTGAATTCCTGCACAGGTCAATCCATAGTTTCACCATTACAAGAGCAAGTATATTATCCAGCTTAGTCTTGCAACCATGGCAGTTTAATGATTTGAAAGTAATATATGTTGCCTATAGTACCTCAGCTATGTGCTCAAGTTCAGTAGTGCTTTCTTTGTCATCTTGGTTCTCTAACTTCAAGCAAAATTGCAAACAAAGTTTCATTATACCGTAAAGAATACGTGACACAGAACCAATGTCTAAGAAAGATTGTGAAATTAGTGCAGACAAATACCTGCAAAAAGAGAAAAAAGAACATAAAATCTTGGGTACCATATTACCAGTACAAACCAAAGAACAAGAGAAAACTCGGTAGTCCACAGAGAGAATCACTAAGTAACTTCTTCTGAGCACAAATTATACAGTCATTTTTTGGTATGATCAACATATAATCAGAAATAATAAAAACTAAATTTATTATATATATCAACATCTTTATATGCAAAAATCTGATTTCAAGCCGATAAACTTTTAAATTGAATCAAAATTTTGACATCCAGTAAACTATAATCCCCATCAAATCTGCATAATTAGATGGAAACTGAAACCATCAAAATTACTTACTCTTGGTGGAAGCCCACCAGTTCTGTAAAATCGCGAGAATTTTGAAGATGAGCTTGCAAGACATTCCACTGAGATTCTATTACATCCACCTAGCAAGTTAAACATGTGATTCAATAATTTTATCTTTAAAAAAAGCTTTACAAAATAAGATGAGTGCGAACATACTATATGAGCACATTATACTAGCATTACTAAAATCAGGAAACTTTCACCAATGTAATTCTCGTAATCACATCAGTAAGTGTATCTAGGAGTAATGATTATCTTTCAAAACCCCCACCCCCACCTTGCTGGGTTATGGAGGCTGATAAACAACTTCACGTCCGCAATGAGCTTTTAGGGCTATGACCCAGTTTTGGGTACAAATAACCCTCTGATTCATTGTGTTCGTATCACAGAAAAATTAGTAAATCTTCTCATTTGGTAGTACCCCAGATGTGGTCATTCTTGACAGACTAGATCAACAGATCTATGTTCTTTAACATTCATTCCTATTATTTTCTCCATAATTACAGATTAATTCCTAACAAACCCCCATCCCCAAAGACCCCCTTAAACAAATTTTATGTGCACTAAAATCTCACTCTTATCTTTATCTCTTATAAAAATTGCATCATCTCCTACATATTTTATGGGGCATTTTAATATTGGTTAAAAAAATGATCATACTTACATATTGGTTCAAAATATTTGCACAGATATATAATTTTTTTATTTTGCACAAAAACAATATGTAACTAATGTCATTTTTTTTTGAACCATTTTATATTTCTTTTCATATTTTATTAAGCATCTCATCCTGACATGAATAGAATTTAAATATATATAAATATATATATATATATAGATTACATTGTGGGGTCATTATCTCAATGTAATATATTTTCTAGTTGAACAAAGATATTACTTTAAAAGTTTGATGTGACACCACCAACTAGGACTTTCAATATGTGAAAATACATTTAAATTAGAAATTGACAGTCCGAAATTATCCATCCAATTGCATTTCCAAAAAAATAAAAAAGTATATTTCCCAAGATCTTGAAGCACCCAGACATATCACACCTACATCTAAAAAGCTTTCCGCAATATTTCTCAAACAAAAAGTAATATGAAAAAATATAACATGGCAAAATAGATGACTCTATATGACATGCTTGCTCGAGAGAAAGATGCACTTAGGGTCCTGATGAAAATGGAATGTAATATGCCATGCATGCACATGAGTTCAGTCTGCCTATTTTGAATTGCGTTTAGCATAGATTAACTCTCATTTCATCAAAACTCAACTATAAGCTCATCAATAACAAGTAAATACTCAGTTTTAATTTTTAGAAACCCACCTGAATATAAAACTGAAGATTTCTGATCAGGAAGGCCATACGTTCTCTGACACGCCACATTAGTCTAAAGTGCTGCCGTCTCTGTTGAGATATTGAACTGTCCATACCATCACTGCGATGTTTGGCAAAATCAGAATGATCCTGATGCATTGCAGAAGCCCATGACTTCTCCAATTCCATCTGTGTCCGCTTTAGACGAAGCAAGTACTGAAAGATCCTAAGATACCTGTTCCAGTCATATGGTTTACAAAGAAAAAGTTGTTCATTCAGCCACAAGGATGCAATGCTACAAAGTCAATAATGCAGATATGCACTGTCAGCAATATATTAATTGGCAACGTTTTGAGGGTAGGACAATTTTTTTTTTTAAATATACTTCTTCACATAACCACATATAAGCATTGGAGCTTTATAGCTTACTTTGATAGCACTTCCTGGGTAAAGAACAACTGTAATGGCCAGTCAACAGAGTACTCAAGGGCAATGCCGTCCCAGCCATCGATGAACATCTCTGCAGAAGTATCTGATTGGATACCTAAGTCTCCATCCAAATAAGCTTTTGCTTTTGGCAACTCAAGAAGAGAGGATTTAACGGTGATTCTTGGCAGTCTGTAATTAGTAACAGAATTAAGAAGCAGTTTTCTAAAGAGCAATATTTCATTTCTTTAGTGTTCCAACGTAAACATATCATACCGCAAAGACACTCTGGCATAATATTTGTCCTCTTCTCCGATGGTCTTAATTGCAGCCTGCAACACATACGATCTTTCATGTTCAGTATAGTATACAAAGATATGCAGTCTGATATGCAATGGAAAAGAAAGGTTTGGGAAGATCCTGTGGCTTTGGTAACACTTAACAGTGAGAAAATGAGTCAAGAACTGAAATGAGCAGTTGATTATATGAGTAGCAATAGAAATAAGTTTTGAACAGTATTTACGGAATATCTATTGCTTTTATAGTTTTTAAGATCATACAAGCAAACAGAAACAAGGAAAAAGTAAAACTTGAGTTCCAGATAGCTGGACGGATAACTGTATGTCCATTGTCTCTTGGGTGCCCAAGAGAGCAGTGCACATACAAAAGTAAGATTGTCATGTCCAAATTACTCATGCAAGGATATTACTGAACATCATTCTCTTGTCAATATGATGATTTCACCACTAAAACCTTACCAGCTGAAAAGGAACCATAAGATCAGCTTCAGCAGTTGATTGGCGAGGTGGTAAGCGCATCAGCTGGCGACTCTCCTCAAGGAAGCTCTATAAAACACCATATTCAATATAGTATTATAAAAATGGAGAATATTCAGCCAAAATCATTTAGAAATATTATGTTGATAAATAAAAGGGGGGGGGGGGGGGATAGGCTATAAGTTCCTACTCTGGAAGGTTTTCGATGCTAAAAGAAATTTAATATCTCAAGTACGCCCAACCTTAAGACTTTGTTCATAAGTATTCTCATGTCACCAAAGGGCAATATCAGAACTTTTAGATTATTAATTTAGAAAATAAAAACATGACCAAGATGTTACAGAAAAAGTAACTTCAAATATCGTACCTGGAAAAAATCACCTTTTGCTAAAAGAAAATAATCTTTAAGAGCTTTCAAGTGGCCATTGAGGTCAGCACGCACAACAATAAGCTGCAGATATAACCAAAATTATATTATTTTACATTTTAAGGATTCCAGAATCTGAATGAATACAATCAACACCTGCCAAAGATGATTTGCTGCAATCGCTTTGATTGAGTCAACTGCAGTCTCAAATGACCTTTTATGGAACTCAGATGACTCCTACACATTATAAACCAAACTCCAAAATTTAGAAGATAATAAAGAATAGGTAATAGACATAAAACACAGAACAGCATGAACTATGCCTGGAACATAAAATTATTGAAAATAAAATTCTATCTACTCAAGCAATGATAGACGTTGCACTTTAAACTGTCCAAAAGAAATCAAACCTTCAAGTTTTGAAGCATAGCCTCAATTTTGTCAGCCTCTGCTTGTGGAAGTAATTCTTCTCCAGTCAATATAGTTTGGACAAGAGAGTCTTTCTGTAAAGAAGACCTTCCTATTGATCCTTGAATCCTTTGTGATCCTTTTTGCATGTGCTGCCCCTGAAATTGAGCAGCAGGACTTGGATTTCGAAGAACTCTGATAGCTTTCCCAGCAAATAGAATAGATTCAGCAACATGCATTGGAACATACTCAGGAAGCATGTCCTGCAAAAGGATTCAAAAAACAGAAGCGTCAATAACAAGACCAGTAATCTAAACGCTCTAAAATATCTCATGAACACATTATCCATGCGACGGGAATAACTGAATGTATTATTGCCAAGAAAGGGAAAGACTGACAGCAGAAACCAGTATATACCAGAAAAATATGGAATCCGAGATGCCAATCAGTTACGGATACATGAGCTAATTTCTCAAATGTACTTGCAGATGAGTCATGTTCAGAATCCCCATCCTCTTGCCTGGAAAATGATAAAATTCTCCATATAAAGACTTACAAAGCTATTGCAGCAAGAAAATCAAAAATAGAAAAAGAGCCAACAGAAGCTATACCTGCTAATGAAAAATTCACCATACTGGTCATGAAGGATCCCATAAACCATCCATGACATAAGTTGGCTGTACATAACCTGATGTCCATGCCATAGAAGCCTGCTTGACATGGAAAATTACTCAAATATGCCGGGACAACATATTTTTTTAATATAAGAAAAAGAAGTTTCATTAATTATGGAGTGGTAAGGATGAGAGATTCCTTTCCCTGAATACAAATATTTAGACTTAAGTGATGACTACATCAAGTACAAGGCAAAACTCTGTGAAAGACCTATGTCGAGGCAGCCACTAAGAAACTCTATACTTGATAGTGCCCCAGGTTATCAACTAATAGATCTGAAGCTTGGCCGTGTATTACCCATTGCAAACTCAACTCATTGATTACTTTGTTCAAGACAACAGAAAACTGCCTACTCTGTGACAAAATATATATGTAGATCTGATATTTAAGTAGGTTTTTTAACAGAACTAAACAGCAAATAAACTAAAATTTGATCTTTTGAGTAACTGAAGAATTCTCTCCTTATCCAACTAAAGAAACCAAAACCAATATGTGCATTGCAAGAATACGGAGGTTTCATCAACAGTAAATCCTAAAATTAATTTACTGACTCCAATCATGTCAAATGGAGGAATGTATTGAGTAGGTTCTGCCTAGACCAAACTCATCCCAATGTGTAATGTTATGATTGTTCGTCCCCAAATGGACAACCAATTCATCTGTTTATAACAACACAATACAAAAATGCATTCTTCATACACCAATAAATCTTTGGAAGGATGTACATGTTTGAAGACTTAAACAAAAAAAAAATCTGAATTGAATAGTACATGAAACAAAACATCATAAGAATTGACTATTGGGTTGACTTAACCTGTTTAAGACACTTTCCCTGACTTTGTGTTAGTTTGACAGGAAGATTGAAGAAACCCTAGTTTTTACTTAACCTGCTCAAGACACCTAATTACATTCCCTGACTTTCTGTTAGTTTGACAGGAAGATTGAAGACTGCATAACACTTGCCCTGGCTTTCTGTTAGTTTGATAGGAAGATCGAAGAAAACTTGGCAATGTTTGTTTTGGGTTTGTAGTGGTTTTTGAAATCCAGAGGATGTTGAAAATCCTGATAAATAGAAAGGTGAGTGTTTGCTTTGGGATTTTAAGTAGGGTGAAGTTTAAATTTTATGTCAAATCAATGTGTAAGAGTGGATGGTGTTGTATAGTTATATTATTGTAATTGGATGATGTGAATTATGTTTTACATATATTAAAGTATAAGAGAGGGAATTGATTGTATAGGAAAGTCAAAAGTGTCATAGTAGATTTATAGGTGTTGTAGTGGTGGTTATTTAAAACCAAAATTCATAATCCCTAAGTACAACCGGATTTGGATTTGCAAATCCTTAAACCCTGTTTTTAAAACCCAAAACAAACATTGCCTTAGATTTTTGGTGTGGTAAATACAACGCTATATAATATATTCCCCCTAAAAGTTCTTGAGCTGCTCTATCAGACATGCTACTAGCCTACTATAAATAATACAACGCTAAAGAAATAATCCATACCGTTGAATGCATGTTTGCAACTCAGGAATCCCACAGTGGCATCGCTTGTGTAAAAGGTTCAGAAGTCTCCCTCCAGACATACTATCACGCTCAATCTCCAAGATGAGCTCATATAGAGGTGGTAATAAAACAAAGAACTGGGCATACATTGAGAAGTTAGTTGAAACTAAAAACGGATAGTTAAGAATGATCAGAATATATAATACAACTTGAACTTATTTTTTTTAATCAAACTTTGACTTGGTAAAGTACAACTACTCTACTTATTGGTAAGTTAACATCTGCACTTACAAGATACATGAATAGCCAAATATGATACACGATCATGATAAATTCTCCTAGTTTTAGTGTTAAGGCTGAATAAATGAAGGTAAACAGAACAGTGCTTCAACCTGGAAAAATAAATTCTATAATAACAAGCTATCATTGTTTCACAATGTAACTTAAATTATGTATCGAAAAGCTGAAAAATTAAATCAATGTTTAATCATAATAGAGGATAATTTTGAAGTTCAAACAAATCCTAGATAATTAAAAAATTAAAATAATACAGAAAAACCAGTCTTCCGCATTGCATAAGAGTAAATTATGAAAGAAATAAACAACAGAAAGTCATTGTATTATCCGTTTCAGGTTAAAGTAACAAATACACAGCAAAAGCATGTGGGCAAAAGTTAAACCACTGTATTCACAGATAAGTGTTAAATGACCTAATAAACACCTTATTGAGTCCTTGCGTTACAGTTGCCAAGACTGGCAGACAATCAGACAACAATTTCTGCTCGATTTGCAAAACAGTAGACCTGTAAACAGATAACACCTCAACAATTCCATTAGCTAATGCTCTTCTATAGACACTAGGCTTCAACTTCTTTCCTTTCAATATTTCTGCTGCTCTGGCCGAAGGAGTGTCATTTGGTGATCTGATCCAACTCAAATTTCGAGATTTTGAAGCAAAGCGTTCCAGCTCTCTGTAGTAAAACCCCAGTGTAATTACCCTCTCAATAATTTCCCTGCTAGAACAAAATATCACATCAACAACACAAAATCCAGTCAATAGATAAAGATACAACCAACATGGAGAATTCAGCTGAATGGGTATATAGCTATAACCAGTAGAAAGAACCTCAACATAACTACCCTCTCAGTTAACTTCCCCTTTGATAACCTAAGCAGATTCAAATAATATATAAGCTCGCCATTTCTAAAGAGAAAATAAAATATCATGTTTCCCCCACCAATTGATCTTAATGCAACGTTAAGCTACAAACCACCAACATTTTCTCTGAAATTTAACAAAGATCGAACACATAAAACACAATAGAGGAGCAAACACTCAATTGCCAAACCCAAGACTAATACGCTCTCGGCATCCCCCCCCCCCCCCCACCCCAATCAATATAAACAACACTTTTAAAAAATCAAAAGGATTAAACTAAAATAATTTAATCCGGCGAAACAGTAAATACCTATCGCTGGGTTCAATGAACGAAAGATCGGGAGCGAGCTTGAACGTCGGCTCATCGGCGAGGGGAGCGTCTGGAGATAAGTTAACGCGGAGAGATTGTTGGCGTTCTCTCTCGTCAATTATGAGATCTCCGGTGTAACCCAGGAGTGCCAATAGCAATTCGTGCAGCATTGCTTCACAGAATTCGAAGCAACGATTGCGAAGAGATTAATGCAGCGCCGGCGGCGCGATATCCCGGAGTCCAGCTAATGCTTTTGGGGAGTGCAGTGAGGTCGGCGGGAGCCCAAATTAGTTCCCTTCTAATTAAAAATAAATACTCCCTCCGTCTTTGTATATGTTGCTCGTTGCTTTTGGGCACACGAATTAAGGTAAAAGTGAAAAAGTATAAGTGATGTGATGAAAAAAGTGAAAAAGTATAAGTGATGTGATAGAAAAAGTGAAAAAGTATGAGTGATGTGATGGAGAAAAGTGAAAAAGTAATGAAAATAGTATAAAAAATATTGAAAATAATAATAAAGAAGTGAATAGTAGTTTCCAAAAAAGGTAAAAAAGCAATGAGCAACTTATAGAAAGACGGACGAAAATGGCAACATGAGCAACTTATAGAAAGACGGAGGGAGTAAATTTTAGAAATATTACTCCCTCCGTCCCACCATAAGTTATTCATTTTGTTATTTTCGTCCATTCCACTATATGTTATTTATTTATCTTTTTATCTTTTTTAAAAATTACTATTCACTTTTTTATTATTATTTTTAATATTTTTTACACTATTTTCTTTACTTTTTCACTTTTTTTTATCACATCACTTATACTTATTTATATTTTTCACTTTTACCTTAATCTGTGTAGCCAAAGCAATGAGCAATTTATAGAGGAATATAGGGAGTATGTTTGTGTGAATTATTTGTCTTTTTAAATTTATACATATATAAAAACAAGTGTTTTCAACAATTTTTTTTAATAACTCCTAGTACACTTGTGTAACTTGAAAAATGCGTGTCAGACTTTATTTAATCAAAGGTTTGATACACGAATTCTTATATAAATGTTAGTATAATGGAATATCGGATTCGCACTCGCATCCTAAAAAGGGTAAATTTTTTTAATTCTCCACGTGGCGAATCCATCTGCCACGTGGCAAATCCAGTTAACGGATTTTCAAATTCACTACACGAATCCTATTTATAAGCATTAAATATATTATTTAAATTAAATTTTATTATTTCGTATAATTTAA
>JAPKLY010000025.1:9223-30289 GCA_026898435.1 Prunella vulgaris | reverse complement strand
CAAGAACACATTCAAAATTCCTCACTTTTTCTCTCAAATTTCTTAGATCGGAGGTTCGGATCCTCCTTCTAGCACCAAATTGTTGGTATAATTATCTAATGGAAAGACTATGTGGCTTAATTAACTCTGAAATCTTATCAAACAATAAATAAGATTATGTGTTCTTGAGAGTATTTTGTAGAGAGAGAGAGTAGTGAGAATAGTGAGAGAAAGTAATTTTTAAGTATTATGAGCTTAGAGAGAGAAAATGAGTACAAATTACCTATTTATAGGTTTGCATGTTGTGAGGTGACACTTAATGGGCTTGTTTAACCTAATGTGCTGACAAGTGTCCTTAACATATGTCCTTACTCACCATTATGCTTCAATTACATCGTTTTGTCCTACTACATCACTATCTATTCCCTACATAGCTATAGTTTACACTTTGGTCTGGGCGAGCTCCTTAGCGAGCTACCTTGCGTTGTGTGGTTGTAGGATGTGTTGATGGTAGTAGGATCAGGCTTTGTCTTCTGGAGATGGGCGAGCTCCTTAGCAAGCTGGCGAGCTCCTTTGCGAGCTCTCTCTCTCTCTTTATGTTGTTCAATTGGTCAAGTGTTGATGTATCACCATACATTTGGGCGAGCTTCTGGCGGGCTCCACCTCTATCCATGGTGTTGACTGGTCAAAGTTGATGACGTGGCACAGGGCCATGTTGACGAACTCCTGGCGAGCTCCTCAGCCTTGGTTATTTATTCCAGTAGTCTTTCATTAGTAGTTCGTCTATCAGCAAATATATTTGCTTATAATTAATTAATTACAACATAATCCTATTGGACATTTTATTTCTTTTTCAATAATTACGAGATGCCATGCCTTAACCCATATCAATGACTAACCCCTTTCTTGAAAGCAAACAATTCCTACGTCCTCGTGCATTCACAACATGCATATGGTTATGTCATATCACGTAACATTTTTTTAACTATTAAATTGTATTTCACCATACACTAAATAACATAAATTCACAATTTTAATGAATTATTTTAATATTTTCTATTAAAATATAATAAATCAACCAATTTTAATTAAATCTCAACAAAAGTATATCTTTAACAAATTGTCTAGAATATATATTATGAAACAAAATGTATATACTTTAATAACCTTATAAGAAACAAAAATAATCTTGAAATCAATGTAATAGGATTTAATAATTTGACAACTTTTTAAAACAGAAATTAATTTAGAAACTTTTCAAAATAAAAATAAATAGTTTGCTTTTGGAGGCATTATGCAACGTATATTTGCACGGAAAGAATTGTCTGTTCCTACTTTTATCAAGTAACTCATGAGGACACTCTACTATTACAAGTCGCATATAATTGCATAAAATCAATGCAATTCAGATATATTATTATATTATTTATTATTAAAAAATTATATATATTATTATTAAAAAATAATTTTCAATAATAATATATAAAACATTTCAATAATATCTAAAAAAATATATATTTAAATTATAAATGATCAATTCGTTAAAATTGTAAAAAATATATTATAACTATCGACATTTCTTGACAAAATGTCTAATAGACTTTTAATATTTTATATATACACTCATAAAATACATAGAAATATAATAAAAATATTCCAGCCCCACAGATATGTGTCATATTCACGTTCTTTATTTTACAAAGAAATACAAGCATAATGAGATTATATAACAACATAATTCTAGTATGGTTCGCCCGGGAAACCAAATGGGCCGGGTTGACTTGGTGTGCCAGGTGGCCCATAATGTTGATGTTGGTATCGAGGCCCGACATCAGGGGGTGGCGGTGGAGATGGGCCTAGCGGGCCACCAAAAATGGAGCCCAATAAACCATGAGGCCGAGGCCCAACATCAGGAGGCGGAGGGTCTAGTGATCCATAACCATAAGGAAGAGTACGTCGGCCCATACAGCAGTCCTCCAGAAGCCAGCAACAACAGAACACATAGAAGCTACAACATCAAATTTATTTATTATGCCATAACAAAACTAAAATCAAAATGAAATTTATAATTATATGCATAAATTACATTATATCACATTGATTTTAAAATTAAATAAAGATATAATTGTATTCCATAAAAAATTATTAAGTGCTTTGATTAGTATATCCTTAGAGCTGTCAAAACGGGCAGGCGTGGCGGGAGGGCCTAAACCAGCAAAAGCCCGCCTTTTGGCGGTGCGGGGCGAGGCGGGCTGAAAATATGGCGGGCCGCAAAAACTCCAATCCAACTCATTTAATGGCGGGTTGCGGGATTCAGCGGGCCATCCCAATTTTTTTTTTAATTTTATGAACTAATACTTCAACTAAATTTATTAAATAAAATAGTGACATAATAAATGTATAACTAAAATCTCGCCACGAGAATCACAAATCTCATAAAATAAATTTTGTCAAATATATAATACAAATCTCATAAAATAAAGTTCACAAAATAAATCAATAATGTTAAAGACATAAACTTAGCACAAACCATAGAGTCTCTTAAAATTTATCAATCATTACATCATAAAAATTACTCCCTCCGTCCATGATAATTAGTCTACCTTAGTTGTGCACGGTTATTAAGAAAAAACTGATGTTGATGCACGGTTATTAAGAAAAAACTAAAATTATTTAGTGTTATTAATTTATATAAATTCATTTTTCAAAAAGAAATTCATCAATCCTCCTATAATTTATTTTATATATAGATTTTTTGAATTTTGTATGTATAGCAATTATATATTAAGTATTCTAATTCAATATTAATTGCGTTTTTTATTAACAAGTACCCATTAATATTTGAACCTTACATAAAAAATTATTTAACTTCAATCCAAAAAAATATACTTAGACATTCCATTATTATCGTATCAAATTACATTTTATTTTATTATATCTAAAAGAATCTAATATTTATAATATATTAATTCTTTAGTATTTCATACAAATGAAGCAATATATTTATTCAATAGATGAATAGTTAAAAAATTATTTTTTTTAGAATTTAATATTTAACAATATATTTTTAAGTTTAATTTTTTTTATTTAAGTGTAACCTACTAATAAGAATGAATTTATAATTATATGCATAAATTACATTATATCACATTGATTTTAAAATTAAATAAAGATATAATTGTATTCCATAAAAAATTATTAAGTGCTTTGATTAGTATATCCTAACACATTTATATTCTTTCCCATTTTTCTTGAAAATTTTTACGACATGCATAAGTTATAACATATACAATAAAATTTAGTGTATAATACTGTATCTTAAAAAACAAAAACAAAAATTCTTAATTTTTTGAAATCTTTATTTAATAATTAATGTAAAAAAAATTCTTAATTTTTTGAAATCTTTATTTAGTAATTAATGTTCTAACTACATTTACTAATTTAAATTTAATAGTAAATTAAATATAATAATTATACTTTATAAAATTAAATAGGACAAGTCACACAGGGTGTAATAATATACTACTATTTTGAAATATGTATAATATGCAAAAATAACTCTATTATTCAATTTATATTTAAATTATTATGTAAAAATTTTACCTATTTAAAAATAGTGCAATATTTTTGTACTAATTTATTATTATTTAAATTAAATAATATTTTTCAATTAAAGATAAATTATAGTTAAATTTATATAAAATACTTAAAAAACCTAAATAATATATGAACACTACACTAATTCTATATACAACATAATATGACAACTCTCAACAAATTACTCTTCCCATACTTAGTGCTATACTTCATAAAAACAAAATACATCTCTTTAATTTTTATATAATTTCATTTATTATTATTAAAAATTTATATAATAAACACCCCCACATAACTCACTATTTTCTAAAACTATCAACACAGATGGGTGAAGCCAATCAGGCCAAAAACCATTAAAAACAATTTATCTTAATATCTATTATTTATAAAATATTCAAATAAAATCTATCTCACTTATAAAACCCATTTTCATGACTCTCCTATTATCTTTGAAAATATAATTTTATATAATGAAATAACTCAGTAAATAAACCCAGATTCCAGTAGATTAATATCTTTTTAAAAATAAAAAAATAAGTGACGAATCCACAATTTCATTTTATGAGAGGCAAAGCCCATTATATTATATTCTTATAAATTGAAAATCTATAAATAATATTTTTTAGATATGCAATGAATATTAATATTTTAAAGGGTAGAGAAAACTTACCAAGAAGTGACAGCAGTGCACAAGTTAGAGAGGAAACCATGCACAAGGCCGGGCCTTGATCGTGAACCGTCCCAGTTCGGGCCGGGCTGCCACATTTCTTCAGAAGTCGATAGTCAATTTTCTGATAATTAAAATTAAGAATTTATTTTTATTTTGTGAGAGTGGAAAGTGAAGGAGGATGACTGAAATAAATGGGTTGTATATATGTGATTTTGGTCGGTGGAATTTGGAAAATATTGCATGTCTTTTTGCCACGTATCACGGCAGGATATATATGAAATTTGTCATTTTCTATTTACATTTATTTTTGTTAATTCATAGTATATGCTAAACTGGACTTCGAATTTAATGATTAATTATTATTACGTGCGGTATTTTTTGGGATACAGTTTTAAAAAAAAAGTGTAATAAATGAAATGTGTATAGTGGAAATTGTGATGTAAAAATTTTAAAAATAGAATTTAAAGAAATATTTATATTTTGAAAGTGTGTAAATTTTTGTGGGACAAACTAAAATAAATATGTAAGAGGGCGCTTGGTAACATAATTCTTCAATGGTAATAAAAATATACATATTATAATTATTATATATAATAAGAACAAATGAGGTATATAACATTATTTTTTCTCCTAAACAAGGTAATCATTACCCCAATTTAATTACCTTCATCTCACCTTATAATCATCTTCTTCAATTAATCCCACATACCACAATCAACAACATTATTTTTTATCAATTTTTTTAAAATTGGAACACAACTTTAATGATATAACCACTATAAATACAAACTCTCATTCAATATATATAAGAGTAAAGGAAAAAATGAAATTTCATTTTCATTACCAAAGAGTAAAGGAAAAAAATGAATTTTCATTTTCATTATCATTGAAAATTTTGAATTTTCAAACAAGCGCCCCTAAATTTTTTAAACTGAGGTAGTACATATTCAACCCGATTCAACCCGATTGGCCCGGAGGTAGTACATATTCAACCCGATTGGCCCACTAAATCAGTTTCATATAATATTATTATATATTTTATGTATTCATTAATATATATATATATATATATTATGAATTACTATTATAAAATTAAGTCACTAAATTTTGTGAATAAAGAACACGTGATCGATCATCTCACACACTTTTATCCACTATTTTATTAATTTGTGATATCGATCTATGTTAAAAATTTATTATATTTCATCACATGAAAATAAATTGAAAACATCTATGACATAAAAAATATATAATTATTTAGAGTAAATTTCTTGCACAGCTTAGTGCACCATCTAATCAAATATATTTTTAAAAAATATCCCACATAATTTAAATGTCTTAAAAAATTACACCTGTTATTATTAAAAATTGCACATATTATTTTTAAAAAACTACTTTTAAAAATACATTTTTCAATATTAACTAATAAAATATTAAAAAATACATTTGAATTGCACAACGCATACAAAATTAAATGTAAATTTTGAAACACTAATAAAAACTTATAGAATAATTTATTTTTGAGGCTATCTCTCGTAATAGTTTCAGCTTTTAAAAATAAATAATTTTAAAAACTATTTTGTAAGATTTCAAAATAGACACTAATACAATTATTTATCAATTTTATCTATTAAAATAAACTACTACTACCTATTATAATAGAATGAAAATATCAGGTCTCATCAAGAACTTGTTCGTAACTAGAATCAGATCTGATTTCTTCACTCACACAGAGTGTTGTACTAATTCAAACAAAACAAGAAAAGAGTTGGTCAAAGGAGGGAAGAAAAAAAATTTAAACATTAGAATGCATAAAAAGGTTCTCATGTTTACAGAAAAAAAAAAAAAATTGAAAGAAGCAAGAAAACAGATATTTTTACCTCTTAAAACAGTATGATATTTTCCCGGCAACGATATAAGACACAGAATTTGCAGTGCATGTATAGGAAGATATCTCCTCTATTTCACATTGTCATCTTTATCCTTATTCAGGCTAGTGTTCTCGTCCTTTCGATGATCTTTTTTCGAAGGTTTCGATTTTCTTCTTGGAGCCCCATCACCACCTGGGTCAACCAATGGGCCGGACCAAGTCTGAATCGGGTCTTTGGAGTAGGAGAAATTCGAGCTGAAGGGAACATCTGGTGGATCAAAGGTCGGGTCAATGTGGTGAGATGATCCTAAAGGATATCCTATGGCGCCATCTTGATGTGGAGGAGGGAATTTCTCGCTTTTGCTCTTCGCATTCGCATGGGAGATTAGTCGTCGTCTCTGTTCATCAGCACAAACGATAATTTTTACAATGTATACAGATCAAGAACAGCATGCAGAAAACATTAAGTATTATCAACTTCTAGGCAAGTTTGATCATAAGCTCGAGGCGCTGTAATCCTCGACACGAAAGAGAGCAACACTTTTGTACGCCAGCTGTATACACCTAATACTTTTTAGTGAAAACAACATATACCATCTAAATTATTTTAGAGTTACACAATGCAACTGGTATATACAAATTTTTGTCTATGAAATATTGCATTAAGCAATCTTCAGTTATCGAGTAGAGTAGTTCATGCACAAGATCATCTATTCTAACACTATGTTCGATCTTCCTATTCCAAAGATTGGATTACAGGCACTATTAGCAGGGTGGTTCATGGATCTTTAAAATACTGGCAGCAATGACAGATGGAATAGCAGATGTAACACATATCTTCAAATAAAGGATCTCATCTGTTAACATTTTTAATGGCTCAAAGTATACTCAACAAATAAAATATATACCATAGATAAATGTGAATTTGAGAGTGCCTTTAGGTGCATTTTTCTTTTATATCTGCCAAGTTGGAAACACAATTTTCCAACATCTACAATCTTATCAAAGTTCATTTATTCGATATTAAGTGCACATGCTATGTCCAGATGTAGCAGTTTTGTCAATACGGCGAGAAGTAAAAAATGTTTCAAATTGCATCTAGAATAGTAATACATCGTAAATTTCACATAACATCATTATTAAATGTGTTCTCATCTATAAGAAGTATGATGGATCATTTTCAATAGTTTCTTTCCTCTTCTTTTTAGGTCTTCCCTATCCCCTTTAAATCTGACCTTAAAAGAGTACCACATAGTAAATGGCTTACATCAATATTGACTTGCAGCTCGGCATTGGCTTCAGGTGCAGCAAATGCCCTTGGTGCCCTCTCACGTGCTCGAGTTTTCTTTGCCGTATCAGATTGATTTTTACCAGCTGCTCTTAACCTACAGTCATGCAATTTACTTCAGTTTATTAACAGAAAAATAATGGATAAGAGGCTAACTGACCCTCTGAGCAGCAGAAAAGCAAAAGAGATAGCAAAATGTAGGTAAAAAATAAAGCACCATTCACGAAAAAACTCAAATTCCAGATTACACCATGCCAAAAATTGTAATGGATGCATATAAGTTTATATTGATGTGAGTGCTTTTTAGACCTTCGAGCTTCTTCATCACGACGCTTAGCGTCCATCTCCTTGCTTGGAGGATACTTTGGTAGGCTTGAAGGATCACATGCATATGGTTTTGTCGTGAAGAACTGAAACGAGAAAAAAGATAATTCAAGTTATTACAGTTCATTTCCAGTTACAATCCTCAGAAATTTTGAGGAAAAAAGTTATTTTCAGTCTTGTAAGTTTCCCCATTTTGCCAGGAACTCCACTTTCCTGAATTGAACTTCATCATGCTAACCTTCAAAATTAAACCGTTTTAGTCCTTTGACTGGCTACAGCAAGTTAGTAACCGGTTTTGAAAGTTAACAAGACAAAATTCAAAAAAGAAAATTCATAAGAAAAACAAAAAAACATGCAACATCAGCTCAAATCGACAGTAATCCATTGTAGATGGTTTAAAGACTAAAAAGTTGAACTTTTTTGAAGTTAATATGATGGAATTCAATTAGGGGAAGTGGGATATTCTGAAAGCAAAAATAACAAACTTACAGCACCAAAATAAACCTTTTGCCAAATTTATATCAAAATGTATCAAGAAAACAAGTGCTTTGAGTAAAAGGCAGAAAGATAGGCAGGACAAACATATAGACGAATGCAGGACCAATATTGGTAGGAGAGACAAAAATGTATTAATAAAGATCATAAAGGTCATTCAAGGATAGTGAAAATAGTGTTCTGATTGAAATGAGATACAAAACATATAAACTTTTGTGTGTGGATAAGATTGAAAGAAAGAGAGCTCACTTCACTATTTAGTGCAGCTGTAGCAGTTTGACGTTCACTTGGATCAATTGCAAGTAGAGTATCAACTAGAGACAGTGCTGATTGTGGAAAATCCGTAAATGTCTCCCTTATGGATCTTTTATACGAGTGTTGTGGTTTAAATATGGTTGCATGAGGAAGCTTCGACTTTTTCCAATATTCTTCAGAAGGAGAGCCACATAGCTTGAAAATCCTGTGAAGCTGCTCTACCTAAGCACAAAAATAAATTTCATTATGGCTATTAATGCCAGTTACCATAAAAAGTGGATAATCATATCTTCACAAGATTGGATCATATGAACCCCACAATACAAGTAAACATGACCACATAAATCATTTGAGTTAACACTTAACACTTGGGTGGTGAAAGACAAATACTATTTAATGAAAATAACTAATATTGTTCAATGAAAACAACTAATGCTGATCAACTAATATTAATATATAACACTAAAAATTTCTTCCAGACAACACAGTCACTACATACCCTATGAAACTCTTACCTCTGTTCGCCCAGTCATAATGGGCTTCCCAGCAAATAGCTCAGCTAAAATGCACCCAGCGCTCCACAAATCTATACCTACACCATAGTGGGTGGCCCCCAAAAGCAACTCCGGTGGCCTATACCATAGTGTGACCACGCGGCTAGTCATTGACTGCTTATTGTTGGGGTCAAAGGTGGAAGCTAATCCAAAATCAGCTATCTTAAGAACTCCTGCATCATCAATGAGCAGATTTGATCCCTTAATATCCCGATGCAGAATGTGACGGTTGTGACAGTGTTCAAGCCCAGACAATAGCTGATTCATGTAGCATTTAACCTAACATAACAATCAAACTATGGAAACATAAGAAACAGTTTCAAACTCAAAGCATATGCTCAAGAATAATAGCTCCCACAAATTGGGGGAAGCAGAATTTACCTGAGTCTCAGTAAACTTGACCCCAGGGCTTGAAGAAAGGCCAGCCAAATCATGCTCCATATAGTCAAAAACTAAGTACAAACTACACGACATTCTTGATGTCGCCAATCCATGCAATTTTACAACATTAGGATGATCCAAACGGCGCAAAATCAAAATCTCCCTAGCCATAAATCTCACACTTTCAGGCTCCAAATTGTCGAATCTAACTTTCTTTAATGCAACGATCTTCCCCGTTATGGTATCTTTAGCTTTATAAACATTACTATAAGTGCCTTGTCCAATCTAAACACCACCACCAAAACCATAGAAAGCATTAGGAAAGAATCAAGAAACATAATAAATACAATGTAGTAACTTAACAAATAAACCTCTTGCCTTTTCAATTTTTTCGAATGCATCAGCTCTACGAGGCGTCCACCCATTGATAGCCTCTCCTGCCACAGCAGAGAGCCAAGAAGGCCACCCAGCAGCAACTTGCTCACCATGGATATTCTTTGGGGGATTACTTAGCCTTGGATTCGGCCTTGACCTCCTTCTCTCTCCTCGATTCGATCGTGCTTTCTCTTGCTTTTGCTCCTCCTTCTGGACACCGCCATGTTGGACTTGAACAGCAGCACCTCCGCCGCCACCATCGGTCTCCTCTTCTGATTTATTAACTGACCCAACTACAACTTTCTCTCTCTTCGCAGAAAGATCTCTCTGATGTCCTTTATTTCTCCCCTTTCCAGCTACATCAGCACTAGCTGGCCCAGAAGATGAAATCTGCTTCCCAAAAACACACCCCATTTTCCAATAACCCTAGCTCTCATTTCTCACAACATAGTATACTTTTGCGACCCATCCTAAATTCTCAAATTTATCATTAACCAGAAATATAGAGCTAAAAATCAAGGTTTCAGTACAGAATATTTAACTTCCGAGGCAGATCAACCGAAGAGTTTTTCCTCAATCTAGCACATCGAAAAGGAACTCCACAGAAAAACTCACATTTGAGCAAATAAATCAATGATCTTAACAAAGCAATGAATACTTGGAAGTGTATATATCAAGGTATTCTCAACAAAATAATGATCTCGAACTACAATGGAAAAAGAAAAGAAAAACAGCTATGCTGCTCCAAAAAAAGGCAGATGCAACAATAATGATTCGGAAGAAAGGCCACAACCACAACTTAGGAAACGAAGAACTACGAGCTAACAAGCCAATATACCTACAAAAGGCAAAGATAATATTATAGAGTACAAAATACTAGTGATGGATTTGATTTGCGCCTCCCTTTTTGAGCTTTTTTACCATGTGCGATTGAAGAAAAGATCGGAGAGTGAGCTAAAGTCGGCTAAGGCAGAAATTAGCACTTTCTAGTTTGGTCAAAAATGGGTAAAAGATTGATTTTGATCGACGAGAAAATGCGAGTGATCAAGCAACAGATCTGTTCTTGTGAATTTATGATCTGTTAATTATTTACTGTATTTGAGAAATTAAAAACATAAAAGGGGAGAGAGAGAGAGAGACCACATATTTTGACCGCTGCGAAATGAAAACGTTACGCATGCTATTGTAAGTCAACACAGTGCATTCGGATTGGCCAATTGAATTTGAGGATATAATAATAAATAATCATGGAATTATTATAATTCAGTAAAAGAAATGATTAAAATCACTTGGAAATTGTTCACTATGAAGTACTATTTTTTTTTAAATAATACTAACTATTTTATTAAATTATAGTATTACTTATATTATTTATAATTTTATTAAAATATTAATTATTATATTGTATAATAATAATTGTAAATTAGTTGTCTAACTCTTGGTGAAAAATGAGTTCAATGTTTGTGATTAAAATGGACATCCTGCTTATGTGTTATTACTATATTGACGGTAGTAGACATATAAAATTTACATTTATTAATAAACATATGATCATTTCTGTTTAATTTAATTATTTAACATTTATCATTCAAGTAAATCATTACTCCTACATTAAATTTTAATATTTTCTCAATCTGATTTTAAAAGTTCTTACCTCAAATACAAACATGTGTGTCTGTATTTTTATCCTTGAATTCAACAAATTTACATCAAATAGTACTTATTAATATTATGTACACTACATGCAACAATATTTAAGGGGACGGTTGACTGCTTCGGAAGATAAGTAATAGTAATCAAAGTCATAGTGTGTGTTTGGAATGACTATACTATGACTTTGATTCCTAAAAAACTAATAAATTTATCATAATTCAACTATTTGAGAACTATGATTTTCATTTCATACTCATTCCGTTCTTATACTATTTCCATTTTTTACAATTATACCAAACACCCGTAATATTCATAAATTGGCAGTCGAACAATATATAAGTTGATAATTTTTGTCTATTAAACTCGAAGAATGAATAAAATTTAAACTATTTATTATCTGGTATTGTCAACTCATAAATGTTGTTGTGTGGCCTCAAATAAGATGTGTATAATTTTTTTATTTTTTTTGGTGTGTAGAGAAACACACATACACAAACATAAGATAAATGTGCATTCTATAACCCATATAATGAGAGTAAGTCTCTTGTGCACCAGTTACACTTTGTAATTCAAGTGTATTTTTAAACAATTATACTATTTATTATTGAAAAGTTACATAAATTATTATTAAAAAATAATACTATTAAAAATACATTTTTCAATAATAATATGTATAACTTTTCAGTAATATTTTATGTAACTTTTTAAAAATAAACTTAAGTTGCACGGTGCAATTGGTGCATACAAGAGCAAGCAAAAAAACATAAGGAAGTAGTAATTGAACACAATAGCTAGTAGAGCATTAAAAGGAAAAGAAATAATTGAAGAGTAAGAAAAGAATAGGGAAAAAAAAAGGTTAATTTGACTAAGTAGGACCAAAGTGGGTTGGTCATCTAACACCAAACATTGTTGTATTGAAGTATTAAATACTTAGGTTGTAAAATGAGAAAATATATGGTAGGCGCTAATATCTTCTATATATGGAAGACCATATGATACTTTGATTTATGGGGAGATTTTATGGATTAAAAATGTTTGGCATCATGATTTATTGGGAGATTTATGGATTAACAAATGTTTTGAGATCATAGATTTGTTTATTTTTCCTCCACACTACAGCTAAGCAGTGAGACTTGTAATAAATGTGTGGAACTGGCTTCCTTTTTGAATAAAATAAAAATGGATTCTAATAAATATATATATATATATATTATTCTATACTATATGTATATGTATTATTCTACATTATATGTATACTACATATATATAAAAATGAGATCAATATAAAATGTATTAGTTATTAATTAAAAATAGTCATTTTAATAAAATGGTAAAGTTTAAATAAAAATATTACTATTTTGTTACAAGTAATTGTTACCTTTCTTAAAAATACTGTCATATTTTATTATAATTCTATCACAGAATTTTTAAAATAGTAATTTATTTTAAATATCTATCACTTTTTTTAACAATATTGTCACCTATTATTATAATTCTATTACTTTTTTTTTACCGGTCTCACACAATTTTTTTTTAATTTATTGAAGAAATTAACGAACAAATATGAATGAAATATTTTTCTTATGCACAATATACAAATGAGCATATATATATAGGCGAAATGTTGATTAATATGACAATTCTTTTAAATTAATATGCATATTTTTATTTTTATTTTTATTTAATTTGATAGAATTTCATGCATTATTTATATTAAATTTAATAAATTGCACTTGATCTTAATTATGGAGTATATAATTTTGTTATTTTTGTAGAAAAATTAAAAAATGGAACAAAATTTAACACAAACATACAAAATATTCTGTGAAGTCAAGTAAAGATACAAGAGAAGAAAACTTTTATTGGACTAAAAAATACAAATTAAATTTAACTAAAAACTTGAAATGAAACATGGGAATTAATATAATTGAAATATGTAGCTAATATGAATTGAATATATTTTTTATCTAATAATATCTAAACCTTTAGTCAAGCTAAAATTCCATGAATTAGAAAAATATTACTCTACCTTGTTTTGATTGATAACAATACAAATTAAATGAGCCTAAAATTATACTTTTAGAAATATTCCAGCTCAAACTTTAATTGAGCAAAATAATAAAAATATAAACTAATCCCAATCTTAATTGTTGGAGCTTTTTGTTCTCACGTGGACTCATTTACAACTTACTTTGATTTCCTTGGTCAATAGGTTCTTTTTGAAGGAAAATAAAAAGAATAGGTGGAGGTGGGCAGGTGGCAATCTAATTCAAATGGTATGTACAAGGTTTATACTCCCTCCATAAAAAAAATAAAATAATAATAATAAAAAACATTCATACTTTATATTTTGATATGTTCCACAAAAAATTTACATATTTAAAATAGGAAATTATTTATTAAATTCCATTCTCACAGTATACATATAATATTCATAAAAATGTACATTTTATACATTTTTTAAACTACGTGCCTAAAAGACACCACAATATCTTTTGGGATGGAGAAAATAATATTTTGATGTTCTCTTCCCATAGAAGCAATGATGAACGAATGAACGAGAATTTTTTTTGAGCTTGTATGGAAAAACATTGCTCCTCTTAAAGTGGCGGCAATGGGATGGAAACTGTTTTGGGATAGACTCTCTACAAAAGAGAACTTGAGAAGACGAAATATCATTCAATTTGAGGAGGAAATTTTGTGTATAACTTGTGAGCACGCGACTGAGACGGCTAGCCATTATATTTTGAAATGCAATTCGACCATATTGTTTTGTGTGAGATCCTTAAGTGGTTGAATGTATCTTGTGTAATGCACAATCAAATTCAGGATTATTTTCTGTATTTTTCTAATATATATCTGGTAAGAATGAGGCGAAATTCACTACGTACATGCCTTTAAATTTGTGTTGTCTATGTATTGTGGAAATGGAGAAATAAAGGAATTTTTTTAGATTATTAGTTGGACTAAGGAGAAAATTAATAATGAAAATAAAGGAAGATTATGGAGTTGAAATTTAGCTTAGATTCTTCCCTAATTGCAATTCCTCTCTTAAAAACTAGCTATTAGAACCACTAAAAGTTGCTACATTGTATTTTAATACGTGAGAACTTGTAAAAGGACGAATGTAAATTTATGGTACTTCTTGTAGCTCCGAGCAATAAATTTTTTATTTTACTGATAAAAACAATTACAACTCAAATATGTAGCTTGAAATATTAAGTATAGCACTTTAATTGTTGGTTACTAATTTTATGCAACTTTGAGAATTACTTTAATTTCCTATTAAATTAGAGAGACCAAATACTTAGAGTTACATTTTTTTACTATTGATGTGGACAAAAGGTTCATCTCATGGGACGTGATTAATGATGGTTCTGAAAAAAAAAATGTGTAACCTTATGTGAGTAGCGATGACTAGCCTGCATGAAAAAATATTTTTTTATAATATATAGTTTATCTATAAATTGATAGAAAAAAAATTAAAAATCTTGTTTAAAAAAAACCGTAAGTGAGGTACCAAATGGAATCGTTTTTGTCACTTTTTATATTTTCATTAAATGTGAAATCTCGCACGAGGTGTGGACGGATTGCTTTAAGTGGCTATGTGTAATTACAGTCTCTCATTCACTTTCTTTTCTAAATTTGATTGGTCATAAACGGATCGTGAGAGAAAAGATTGGTGGCTAGCTCCGTGGCAATTTTTTAAAGCTGTTCTATAACCGCTCTCCAAAATTGCACAGTTTTCGCTTGGAAAGCTCATTTAACCGTTTTCCAAGTGAAAAATTGTGAGCACTCCAAGCCTTTTTTTTGTATTAGTGTATGGGTGTTATGGAAATATAGGAATTCAGTGATTTTTAGTAATACTCATTTTTCAAAGGAAAAGACTGTGAGTGAAAATAAAGCTAGATTTTGGAGTTGATTTTTTGTTAAAGGTTTGAGATGCTCAAATTTTTCCTGCTCTGATTGGTTAGCAAACCCGATAATGATCTTAAATTGTTAAGTTGTAAAGTTTGAACTCTTTTGGGTATTACTGGTGCACTTTCTTTTAATGCTAATAATATCTTGTTTTGTTTTATCGAAAAAAATAAATAAAAATCTAGCAGCGTGGAACACCAAATGAGACATAAAAAGTGGAACAAAGGAATCGAACTGGTGTGCTATAGAGTAATTCCAATTATTATTAGATTTACTCGATATTTACCAATAAATTTAACATTAATTACTACATATATTATATATACATGCTCATCAAACAAATATAGGTAAAAGTTTTGTATAAAAATAATTCATGAAAAAATTATCATGAACCAGTTTTAAAGTATCAAACATTTAATCATAAGTATAAAAAATCTCATCAGAAGTATAAAACATCTGGGACAATAAAATATTATATTATAGATTTTATTGATCTCAACCTTTAATACTTTTGAATAAATATTTTAATACACTTAATCAAACATTTATTACTTTAAAATAATTTCATGATAAATTTATATGAATCATTTTCATATAAATCCTATTTTTATTGAAGTATATCAGCTGAAATGACTTCTACTCTGAAATATAAATGGATTCAGACAAAATATATATATATATATATATATATGATGACTGATCCCCATGTCTCCCTATGAATTATAATTGCATGCATCTAATAAAAAGACATAAACTGGGAGGAAAATTATAAAACATATGCAGTTTCTCCATAATTGGAAATCATTTTGTAATATGGTAATAATGCAAATTGATTAGTTGTTCCTTTTACCTGCTACCAATCATAGCAAGCCGTATATAACAAGTTCACCAACCTTAGCATATAAACCTAATCCAACTCTAATTAATCTCTACAATTAGGTGTTGAACTTTCTTACTACATCCGTCCACGAAAAATACGCTCAGATATTTGCACGTGCTTTAATGCAATATGTCGAAAGGTATTACGAGATATTATGAGGTTCGATATGAATAAAAAGAATATCTTTGGAAAGTATGTCATATGTACTTTTCAAAGATATTCTCTTTATTCATATCAGACGTCACAATATCCCGTAATATCTTTCCATATATTACATTAAACCACGTGCAAATATATGAACGTATTTTTCGTGGACGGAGGAGTATTAAAGAGATAAAGATGTATACAATTTTTTTTTTTTTTTAAATTCATTATAATCGAAAAAATTAGTTGAGGTTGAAATTGCGAGGACAAACTAATCAAAAATGTCTATTTTTGTGTTTCCATGTCAACATGTATCGATATCCTTGTTGGCACATTTGATTTGTAATGTATGACTAAAAGCATTTGTCACCATCATCAACATTAATGTTATAAGAGAGCATAATATATACTTTCGCCCACTATATTTATGCAATGTATTATTTTTTATCCGTCCGTATGTAATATGTAGTTTGCTTTTACGTAAACCATCACTTTTATTATTACAATCACAATTAATTGTATTATTTATAAGTTGATCCCACAATACATTCACAATATTTTACTTTACTTACTTTTTTCTTAAAATTCGTACAAACATAATGGTGCACAATGCAGCTTTATATATCACCTTTATAATTACTATCACGGTATTATTATAATACGGGGATCGAGATAAAAAGTTTTTTTCTCCCATAACTTACTGAGTTTCTGTTTTTTGTCCCAAAATTTTTTGACTATTTGATTTGGCCTCGTAACTCTTTGGGTTTGTCCAATTTTTGTCCCATTTTTATCGAAAAAGTATAAACAATATCATTTTTTGCCATGATGCATGACGCATGTGGTGGTTGAATTTGTGGTTTTCCGGTACTCTTGCTGATGCGGCTGCCAAACAATCAATTTTTCTTTTATTTTGTATTTTTTTATTTATTTTTTCTATATTACTAAAACACTAATAAAAAATAATAAAATATAAGCAAGGATGATGGAAAGTTCCAAATTCAACCACCATGTCCAGCGTGCATGGTAACAATAATATTATTTTCACTTTTTTGGTAAAAATAGAATCAAAATTGGACAAACCCAAAGAGTTACGGAACCAAAATCGAGTAATCAAAATTTTTTGGCCAAAAAGCGGACACTCAATAAATTATGCATGAGACCAAAAAACTTTTTTTTCTCCGTAGTAGTGAGACATTTACGTATTAATTCAAAAAAATTACTTTATTTATAAATTAGTTAACAATATTTGCGCAAAAGTATAATTCTTTTATCCACAAAAACATATTTTTTCTATATATAATATGTCTAATGATGAAATACAGCTTCATTTGAGGCTTTGACGATGTAGCCAATAAGAGGTCGAATTGAGTTGTGTCACCTGAGACTAGGGTTGCAAACGAATCAAATAATTTTGATTCGATTCGGTATTCATATTCGAATTTCGATATTCGTATTTGAAATTTTATGATTCGAATTCGATTACAAATATTCGATTCGATTCGATTATTATTCAAATACGAATACAAAATAATGATATTCGATTCGATATTCGTAAATATTCGATTAAATATTTTTTTATAAATATTATAAAGATAATAGACTTAATAGTTAGTATAATTATTGCTATTATTATTATTATTATTTTAAGATTATAGACCATTATAAATTTATGGCTGCTATAATTACTATTATTTTAAGGATGTAAGCTCATTAGATAATAATCTAAATATTATATGCACCTATATTTCAAACTCTTACCCGAGGGTTGTAAATGAATCAAATACTTTTGATTCGATTAGGTATTCGTATTCGAATTTTGATATTCGTATTCAAATTTTTATGATTCGAATTCGATTCGAATTTTTATGATTCGAATTCGATTCGATTCGATTATTATTCAAATACAAATACAAAACTATGATATTCAATTCGATTCGATTCGATTCGTTTGCAACCCTACCTGAGACCAACTGTCATCTATCTTATAAAATGGAGCAAGTCTCCTGTTCACCAGTTACAAGGTAAAACTCAAGTTTATTTTTAAAAAAGTTACACAATTTATTATTGAAAAGTTGCATAAATTATTACTGAAAAGTTACACTATAAAAGATACATTTTTCAGTAATAACATGTGTAACTTTTCAATAGTATTTTGTATAACTTTAAAAAAAATGAACTTGAGTTGCACCGTATAACTGGTGCATACAAGACTAATCCTATAAAATATATTTGTGAGAAGACGTTAACAGAAAAGATTGAAACTCTAAATCAGAAAGTTGAAATGGGTAATCAAAGGTAGAATTGTAATTAATACTATAAATAGAAGACAAACTCCTTTGGGCAGGGGTTGGAGCATGATTTATTTATTAAGAATTCAATACCAAAAATTTCTTTAAGTTTTTGTTCATCAAACGCATTTATTTTAGACATCCTTTATTTGTTTTTGATAGATTTGATAGTTCAGAATTTATAGTAGCCACATCCACCATTATCCCAGTCCAACTCAATGACCATCAACATTTAATTTTAATACTATAGTAATTCAAATGATTTGAACCATGCATTAAATCACTTATGACAGCGAACGGACAGTTGGTTGACATTAATTTATTTCAGCTAGCTATATATATAGAGCATAGAAGTCGGAAATCAGACGTTTTCTTGTTCATAGTTTTTTATATTATATGTAAATTTATAGGTGTGACTGTCTAAAGACGTCTAGACCCAAAAACACCTATATTTATCATTTTCTGAAAAATGGGTTGGGAGATGATCGTCTAGCCCGATTTTTACATCAATGGTGTGTATATATATATATAACATATAGTAGTAATTAATGTAAGCAAGTTAATTGGCTTCATCTATCAAGATAATTAGAATAAAGTTTAATTTTTACAGTATTTTAATTTATTTTGACTATTAAATTGATCGAGCTCGAATGCATCAGCTTGATTTAATCGATCAAATGCAGCTAGTTAAGTAAAGTCAGAACATTGATTCTTACAAACAAAGAAATGTATTTGGCACATGTATTATATGTACGTGTACGAAGAGAATTCTGTTTTATCTACAAATTTGAATTCTCAATTTTCTCATTTTATTTTGGCTTTTTCAATTATTTGAGATATGGTGAATAAAAAATTTAATGTGGATAGAGTGGTTCTTTCTTCCTCATAAACAACATGAATTCTCAGGTTTTATTTTACTGTAAAAAAAAAAAACCTGAGATATATATGCGTAGAATTAACCTCATATATGATGAAAAAAATTCATCCCATTTATAATATAATTTATAGAGACTATAGAGATAGATAAATTCCCTAACATGTAAATCTAATATATATTGACACTAAATTAAATACACTTTAGTTTAATGTTTTAAATTAGATGTATACATGATTATATTAAATATGCGTAAATTAAGTTTAATTAATCACCATTTACTAGAGTTATCCAAAAAAATATTCAATGAAACTAAAATTCATTGTTTGATAACCAGGTGAGTTAGTTCACCTGATCACCGGGCTACTCACTTGAGTGAGTGATCTGAGTTCGATTCTCTTTGGGAACGAATAAGAGGGAAATATAAGGTTAGCTTGTAGATATGAGTGTAAGGAGACATAGTAAACTAACTTTTAACTACTAACCACTAACAATATTTACCGATAAAAAAAAATAATCATTGTTTGATGATGACTTAAGTCGCAAATATGTATGACTAGTAAGTTATCAAATGTGTGTGTGTGTTTTCCCAAATTATTAGAGAAGCATAGTGATGTGGTATTTGCATGCTTAAAAATGTAAAGTTTGTGAAGTGTGCAAATCTTTGTTATTGCAAGAATTTGCATGCCATGATTTTTAGCCCCATGCATGTAATAACTGCCCCAGGGCTCATATATATATATATATATATATATATATATATATATATGGCATTGGCAATTCTCTTAGCACTTTTATAAGCTTTATCATGTAATTATTTCATGCTGGCTTTTAGTGATTATATGTATGATATTATTATACATGAAATTTGAAATGAATATAATTAAAGACATTTTAAATTATATTGAACTCTAGGATTTTATTTTTAAAATAGGTGGAAATTTGTGTTTAATTATGTGAACTTGCAACAAGTATCATTATTAGGTATACACATTACCATTATTAATATATATATATATAGAGCCACACAGTTGTATAGAAATTTCTACCATAGAAATTTTTCTAAAAATAAATTAAAAGAGTAAAAGTGACGATCACACCCCTATAATATTTTCGCTGATGACACATACTCCTTGAGCTAAATGTCATTCCGAGTTCTTAGCGAAAAAAAACAGCTAATGCCATATGCCCATTGCCCATATACCCTTTTCACAGTAAAGTTTCATTTTTTTATTTATTTGAAAATTGTGTATTAATTTAATATAATTCAAATAAATATAATAGCACACAATTAATTTTACAGTAACACACATTCGATTTTATAGTAACACATATTTACTTTAATTGTAATACAAATTTGCTCCGAATTTATGTTACTATATGGGCAAATGTGTGTTACTTTAATTACAAAATGAGTTTTTATAAGAATAAATATGTGGTTATTATTTATTCATCATCCCCTTAAAATCTAGGTGTATTTAATCATGTAGTAATACACTTTTTACTATTTTATATGTATTA
>JAPKLY010000024.1:2326735-2340746 GCA_026898435.1 Prunella vulgaris | reverse complement strand
GACAAACTTGATTGATTGAAGATCGCGAAGACTGACGGGAATCAAGAAGGAAATTCAATCAATCACAATGATTGATTGAATACGAGATTATAGGATCTCAGATTTCTAGTCCATTCCAACGGCTAGTTATTTGATCCTATAAATTAGAGTAATAGTGATACTTTCTGTATTGGATACACACGCACATTAAGCTAGCCAATACTCTGTCAGTTTTATCACTTACGCTCAAAAACACCATCCATGTACCAGTTACAATACTGGTACCAGATACAATATCGGTACCAGTTACAAGACCGGTACCAGTTATAAGACCGGTACCAGTTACAAGACATGTACCAGTTACCAGACTGGTACCAGATACAAGACTGGTACCAGTTACAAAACCGGTACCAGTTACAAGACTGGTACCAGATACAATACCAGTACCAGTTACAGGACTGGTACCAGTTACAAAACCGGTACCAATTACAAAATTGGTACCAGATACAATACCGGTACCAGTTAAGACTAAACCATAAACCCTGAACCCTAACACCCTAAACCCCTAACCTAACCCCTAAACCCTAACACCCTAAACCCAAACACCCTAATACCCTAACACCCTAAACCCAAACACCCTAAACAAATCGAACTTTCTCTCTCTACAAATGTTCTTTCCACTCTCTAGAACACACACACTACAAAGTGTTCTTGGCCATTCCCCCACATTTGGAGACTTCTTCTTTTGACATGGCAAGGAATGTTTGTGTAGTCTCCCTCCTTGTCCATCTTATTCGGGTTATCCCTCTGATCCCATTTATTACTGTTGGGAAATGACTTGTGAAATATTTTGATAAATCCCAAAGACTCCCCTGATGTTTTAATGTGTCTCTAAGACTTAGAAATAATAGCCCAAAGTGTTAGGAGGCTATGATAAAAACTTAGAATATAAGTTTAATTGTAACATGCTACTTGTGCAAGAACTGGTTTGATGTATTAAAGACTAGTCTGATGGCTCATAGACTAGCCTGATGATGGACTAGTAGATACACCCACTGACTGAAAAATGTACCTCAGAAGACTAAGTCCAAGCAGCCTGAAGGACTCTCCTGAAGACAAGTACCCTGATGCATTAAATGTCTTCTGCATTTAATGAAGAAGCAGCCAACACATAAATGAAGTATTTAAAGCAGCAAAGAGAATGTTCCAAGTCACCGATAAAAAGACAGAGGACTTCAATGCAACCGTTAGACTGGACTGAGGAACAATTAAGATAGGCCAATGAGAAGCTGCCACCTATGTACGGATCTGACATTGAAACAGACCTGTCAGTACCAAGTTCAGAAGCAACCAGCAACCAGCAACCTAGGATGGCACAGTTTTCAGAGACGGCTGCATTAACTCCAAGCATGTATTTAATGAGCTATCAACCATTAATGCTTGAGAGTTGTCCATCCAAAATCTGAAGAAGATCTTTGGAACGTTGGACTGCTGTATTTTCACAGATTTGACCACCCAGAATCTGAGGAAAAAGTTGAAGAACGTTGGTACACCAAAATAGCTTAAATTTGAAGATATCTCTCCAACTTATAGTATTTCAAATTTAAGTCTATAAATACAAGAACAAAAGAAGAAGTCAAACATGGGAAACTACCAAGCTCTACTGAAAGACTGAAAAGTTCAAGCACTCGAAAATCACACTAGTTTCCCAAGTGCTTACATTGACTAGATTTCAATCTTGTATTTAGGCTTACATTGTAATATCTCAGAAGCCTACTGAGATAACCCTATCTAGATATTAGTCTTCATTGTAAAGGGTTATCTCAACCTTTGTTGGAAAAACTCAAATCCTTAAACCAAGGAAGGTTAAAGGTTGTGAGTAGAAGAAAGTAAGCTGAGGAGTGTCTCAGTCTGAAATCTGAGAGGACTAGGACTCAGTGAAAATCC
This sequence comes from Prunella vulgaris, assembly GCA_026898435.1. Lineage (NCBI taxonomy): Eukaryota > Viridiplantae > Streptophyta > Magnoliopsida > Lamiales > Lamiaceae > Prunella > Prunella vulgaris. The sequence continues at coordinate 2,338,820 of JAPKLY010000024.1, read as the reverse complement.
TAGAGATCAAGAGGGGTTATTCTTGATCAGTGCACCTTGGCACTCTAAAACAAGAAATTCCTGTGGTTAAGGAATTCTCCTGTTAAATCAGGAAAAGTGGATGTAGGAGAGTTGAACTCCGTACCATTATAAATCCCTGTGTCTCCTGTGCCCCTTGTGTGAGTTAATTACTTCAAGTGTTTTCTCAAAATAATCCGCTGCACAACTCAAACTTATCAAAACCTCAGGCTACTAGTCAGGCAACCTTCAAGCCCACTGACATTTTATAAGTGGCCTGTGTTCTTAAGATAAGTCCACTGAAAGCTGTTTTGCAAAAACTATACTAACAGGTGTATTCCCCCCCCATACACTTGTCTTTATCTATTTGGGACCAACAAGTGGTATCCGAGCAGGGGTTCTAAGAACCACTGCCTTGATTTATCATTAGTGGTCATTTGAACTGATCTGACTGTTCTTTCTTGAAGTTTTCTTGATAAATATGTCTACACAAGCAGAAGGATCAATCAACACAGGGAACACCACCACAGGAGCAGCCCACACCAATATTATTGGTAGCTCAGACTCCAACATGGGAACCAATCCTCTCAATCACCTATCACATCATAAGCTGCCCCAGTTCACAGTAGAAGGCTATGACTTCTGGAAAATCAGAATAAAAGCTCACCTAGCCTGTGTGCATGATGAGATGCTGAGAGTGATTACTAACGGTCCCTTTATCTTTATGACTGCTAATCCTAGGATCACACAAGCTCAAATTAATGATCCTAGAGAGGAGTGGCCTAAGGATGAAGATGACTTCACTGCTAATGAAAGAAAGAGACATAATCTCAACTTTGTGGCCATGAATATATTGTATACAACCATCCCTGACTCTGTCATGGGAGGGTTGTTCACTGCACAACCGCAAAGGAAATATGGGACACCTTGGCTCTCTTATGTGAGGGCACTGACAAAATAAAAGAAAATAAATTATCAGTGGCTGTTCAAAAGTATGAACAATTCTTAATGGAATCAAATGAGACCATTGATCACCTTGATGGCAGATTCACTGACATAATGAATGAGATAAACTCCCTTGGTAAGGTTTACACCAAGAGGGAGGTTGCTCTCAAAATTCTCAGTGGACTCTCACCTAGGTGGGATGTCTACTCAGTGATGATGCAGAACACCAAAGATCTATCTAACATGTCAATGCAGCAAGTGTTCTCAGAACTTAAAGCCTATGAGTTTGATCTCAATAGGAAATGAGCTACAGAAGAGCCTTCCTCATCAGAGAAAGGAGTAGCCTTCAAGGTAAATAGTTCTGAAGGGGAACCAGCCCAGATCAAGAAGGCCAACAAGCCCTGTAAATCACAAAGCAAGGTTGAGCTAAAAGAGGAAATGAGCCTTCTAGCAAGAAGATTTGAAAAGCTGAACTCAAGGTTTGGCAAATACAAAAGATATTATCAGGACAGCAAGGATAATAAGTCCAGATTCACGCCAAGGAATGAAAAAGAGCCTGAGAAGGAATACAAAAGAAACAACAGGAGTGAGGAATCTACCTCAAAATCTGAAACCAGAAGGAAAGATAAAGAAGAGGGTGAAGATGATGAGAAAAGATGCTTCCAGTGCAATAAGACAGGCCACTTTCAGTATGACTGCCCTCAGCTGAGCCCCAAGGAAAGGAAGGAGAGGCAAGCCAAGAGGGACATGAGACTGGAGAGAAGAGCAATGGTGGCAGAAGATGAGGAAGCTGGAAGCTCATCTGAGGAAATGTTCACTGACAACAGTGATGATGATCTATGCCTCATGGCCCATGATGAACTTGAGGTACAATCCCATTCTTGTCAATTAATAGCACACTCACCTAAGCCTAGCTCAGAGTCAACAGGAGACCTTAACCTTCAGTTCTCTTTAGAACAATTGATGGTTGACTTCTCCAGGCTGCAAGAGGCATACCTCACTCTTGAGGAAGAAAACATGATACTAGCAAATGAAAATAACAAGCTAGTTGAATCTGAAATAGAGCCAGACCTTGCTTCAGCATCCCAAACCATTGCCCTGACCAATGATGTGGAAATACTCAAAAGTCAGGTCAGTGCTAAGGATGAGCTGATCATGTAACACCCCGCATAGGCAGCAGGTTTTTAGTCCTTTAATTATTATTTTAGGTGTGAGTTTTGTGTGTGTTTAAGGTTTAGTCCTTTAAGTTGCTAAGCTTTAGTATTTCTTAATTAATTGCTTAGTATTAGTTGTCCCAATTAGTATTAATTGGACCCTTAAGTAGTATTAAGTTTCGAATTTATTAAGAGTAAGAGAGACTAGTATTATTGTTGAGGTTATAGTATTAGTCCTCTAAGAATAGTATTTCCTTAAGTATTAATTCTTTAAGGGCATGTTAGTAATTGAGGAATAAATTTTATGGATTTGACTTTATGAGGTTTAGACCAAGAATAGGATTAAATAATACTTGGGATAGTATTATTATTAATTTTGAAAATAATGGAGTCTTAGACTATAGGGAATTTTTGAAAATTAGTATAGGACCGATTTTCCAGCAGCTTGTGAGGTTAGGAAGAGAGCAAGTCTCGGCAGCTTTGAGTGAGGAAAGGAATAGGATTCGAGCACAAGGATTAGTCAAGCCAACGTACAACACTTCTCTTCTTTTCAAGCAATCAAAGGTGGGGGTTTAAACGGTGAAAAGTGGTAACTCTAGTTCGATTTTTAAATACTATGTTTGATGTGTTTATGTGTTTATGTGCTAAAGAGGGATGCCCTTATATGGTGTCAAAGATGAGTGCTCTTAAGTAGTACTAAAGATGGATGCCCTTATATGGTGTCAAAGAATGGATATCCTTATGTGGTATCAAAGAATGGATGCTCCTATGTAGTATCAAAGAGGGATACGCTTAAGTCGTATCAAAGATTAAGAATGATTCGTATATTTTCATGTTTGCATGTTGTTGGTCCCGAAACGAGTTAGATCAGTGTATGGGGGGGGGAATACACTGATGTCAGATTTTTCTGAAAGACTCAGAAAAATGCTCCAACGTACTCAGTCAGGAGTTCCTGAAGTACTCAGTATGCTGAATGTCCGCAGGGGCAGCAGGGACGGTTCAGTAACGAGTCAGATAAGCTGAGTAAGAGTAAAGTGCTCGGAGACTCAGTAGAGATAACAAACCTACTGACTGCTCGGAAGCGAGTCAGTTGGACAACTATCTCAGTGAGTCAGAGTACGTGCGGAAAGTGAGCCCTTAGATTCTACACGTTTTAGTTTCTGAAAACGTTTTCTCTGAGTTGCTTAGTAAATAGGTGATTAAGGCTGAGTGCACAGTATTAGGGTTCAGGATGATTGATTCAGTCCTGAGGTTAAGACCAATGCAGTATGTTCAGTTTAATATGATGACATTTATGATCCTGAACAAAACAGTAAATCAGCACACAGGGGACTTTTTAACGTGGTTCGGAGATAACCAACTCCTACGTCCACGACCTGATTTAACAGGAAGCTATCCTCAAACCCCTGAGGATAGGTACTTGGGTTTTACGTGCCAAGGGACACGAATAGCCAACTTCCTCTCTTAGGAACTGACCCCTGGGCGTTTTACAAGTCCCAGTCCTTCTAACCAACCTATCTCACACTTTGAGAGGTTTGGTATTCTGGTTTCCAACTAAGATAGCTCTAGCAATACAGATCAGTGCTAAATATTAGAGCTATCGATCTAAGCAAATACAGAGTGAATCCTACTACAACACTAGGGAAATTTAATTGCAGAGTGTTGTTTATGATATGCTTTGTATTCTTGGATTCTTGAGAGTTCTCTTGGAAATTTCCCGTTAACCTTGAATGGGTGCAAGGTTCTCCATATTTATAGGCGAGATTCAAGATAGATCCGTTGGAGGAGATCAAATCAAATCTTTCCTATTTTAGGTAGATTGCAGGCTAGGAATACTGTTCGACCTACCCGCCATGCTTATTCTGGCAAGTTGTCACATCACCTGCAACCTTTTGAGACGCATTAAATGCCGCATTAAATGCTGCGCAGACTCCGTGCTTACGTGTTGAAGGATCATTGGCTCTCCGTTATAACGGCTAGTTGACCTTCAGACATTTATCCTTCCTCGTACATTCAATGCTCTGAGTCTCTTGTAATAACTCAGTCTAAGCGTGTGCCTTAATGGAGTCTTACTGACATTCTTTTTGTCTCTTGTCCCATAGTATAAATAACCTTTCTGCTTTGGACTGACATGATTCAGGTATTCTGAACCACAGCCTAAGTCAGGTCCTATGTGCATTCAGCACAGCCTGATAGGTTATTCAGCTCAGTATGTGTTACCTTTTTGCTTCGGACTTACAGGATTCAGGTAAACTGAACCAAGGCCTAAGTCAGGTCCTATGTGCATTCAGCACAGCCTGATAGGTAGTACATACTCTTCACTGACTGAGTTCTGTCCTGAACATGCTTAGTGTATTCAGTAGAAACATCAGACAATGGTACTTCAGGATTGACTTCAGGAAGAATCAGCAGGCTTCGATCTTCAGTTTCAGAACAGACAATCTTCAGCGAGACTGACTGACTTCTTCAGAATGGTTTACACTTCAGACTTCAGTAAATTGGGTCGACTCCAATATTCTTCAGTCTTCAGTATGGTCCTTCTGTACTGAATCTCTGACCTAACTATCCTGAGCTATTTTATCCTGAACACTATACTTAGGCAAATTCATCCGGGGTTTTGGGATCTAATCAAAATACCAAGATTGTCCCAACACATGTCCATTATATTTAGACTTCAAACTAAACTATCCCCATGGAGTGATTATTTTAAGGTCCTCTGTGAATCCCAGAAGGATCCTTGATAAGGGCAAAAGGCTTGCCGAACCCACTGAAGAGGTGATAATGCCAAGTAGGTCCACTGAAAGGATTAGAACAGCTTATACACCTCTCAGAACTAAACCCATGTCGGTCCCAAAGGCAGGTTTTGGAATAAGAAGACCCTGAGTCAAGTCTAGAAGGGGGGGTTGAATAGACTTGAGGGTTTTCAAAACCTTTTTCAAATTTTAGGGCTAATTTTAAAAATAGCAGACAACTTAAAGATCGTCTGGTTTTGAAAATTGTGCGCTGTGTAGTTTGAGTGCGAAAACTTTTTTTTATGAAAACCTAATTTAGAGAAAGGTGCACAAATAAGAGCAGAAAGTAAATAACACGAGACACAGGAATTTATAGTGGTTCGGACAAATGTCCTACTCCACTCTCCACAATCCAACTAGAATTGTGGGGCTCTCCACTAACTTTACTCATTCACTCACTCACAAACTTCGAGAGTACTACTCTCTTACAAACAGTCAATGCTTCAATAGCGATCGACTTCTAACAGCTTCTACAAAGCTTAAAAGATAAGTATGATTATAGGGTGTTGAGTGCGAGTAATGATTTTGACAGAGTTTCGGTAAGCTTAAAATACGTGTAGATCAGTTACTGAAATCATCACTATTACTCTAATTTATAGGGTCAAATAACTAGCCGTTGGGATAGACTAGAAATCTGAGATCCTATAATCTCGCATTCAATCAATCATGAGAATTGATTGAATCTTCCTTCTTGATTCCTATAAATCTTCGCGATCCACAATCAATCAAGTTTGTTCCCTTGATTGATTGATCTACTATTCTGGGAATGTTCCTTCTTGTGTTGCAAGTCAACCCTTAAAATGATTCCGAAGAATCTGGGCGAGGCACAAGACTCCAGCTGATCTGTCTCCTCAGCTGGTGTACGGTCTGCTTGTACTTGGACCTCAGCTGATGTGCAGGACTGCTGAAGTGCACCTCAGCTGATCTTATGGATCTCGTCTTGAGTATCTTGATCCTTGGTCCTTGTCTTGTCTGCGATGTGCTCAGCTGATCAACTGACCTTCTGATATCAGTTGATCTGCCTCTTCTGATAATCTCCTCTTGATACTCTAGTGTCAGCTGCTCAAGTCTTCTGTCTTCTAAAAATGGCTAAGTCTTCTTCTCTATAATAGTTTCGGTTCTTCTAGGCAGCAAGGTTGATTCCCCCTTACAAGAACCTATCTAATCCTAACTACTCATTAGTTGACTAACAGGTTCAGCTGGTCCTATTACAAGCTGATTGGTTTATCATATCATCAAAACATCTAACAAGAATATCCTAACAAATTCTCCCTTTTTGATGATATCAAAACCAACTCAGCCGATCTCAACAGATAAGCATATTAAATCAAGATCAACAGGACAGGAAAGAAGATCTTTATTTAAGATCCATTAGACAGAAAAAAATAAATGCAGCTGACAACAAGAAGTTGCCTGGAATAGTAAAGAGTTCATTAACCAAAATAAGGAGTTACAATCAGAATAGAGACCTACCCTCAGCTGACTCAGCTGGACTATTACACTAGAGGTTTTCTGTTGTCAATTGGCACTTGCATCCAGTCAAGGAACCTCTTCTCTATCTCCTTCAGAGCTGCCAGAGAGTTGTCTGAAAGGTTTGGAAAGAACTGAGTCACCATCTGCAACCATATCTTCCTGATCTCTATCCAGTCGATCTTCCCACTATCATCAGTTGGTGTAGGAAAATTGTAACACCCCGCATAGGCAGCAGCTTTTAGTCCTTTAATTATTTTGTTTTAGGCGTGAGTTTGTGTGAGTACAAGGTTAGTCCTTTAAGTTGTTATGCCTTAGTATTTCTAAATTGGTTGCTTAGTATTAGTTGTCCCAATTAGTATTGATTGGACCACTAAGTAGTATTAAGTTTCGAATTTTATTAGAAGTTGAGGAGAATAATATTATTGTTGAGGTTATAGTATTAGTCCTTTAAGATTAGTATTTTCTTAAGTATTAATTCATTAAGGGTATGTTAGTAATTGAGGAATTAAATTTAGGGATTTGACTTTACGAGGATTTGACCAAGAATAGGATTAAATAATACTTGGGATAGTATTAGTAGTATTTTCGAAAATAATGGGTCTTAGACTTTAAGGAATTTTTGAAAATTAAGAGAGTATAAGACATGGATTTCTAGTATCTTTATTTATGGAAATAAGTCATATTCTTATGCAAGAGAATATACATGCTTGAAGGTTAAGTATCACAAGAATAAAAAGTTAGTAAGGATCTTTTAAATAAGGAAATAAGTTGCCAAGTATGGAAATAGAAATACACCAAGATATTGGGCCAATTTTCTTGCCTTTTCTTCATAATTTCGTCCAGCCCTCTTTCCCCAACCCTACACACTTTTTCCAACTCTATAAATATGTATTGATCAAGCCCCAAAACCCTTAGACACCCAAGAAAAAGTCAGCAGCCACCTAGCACCAAAATTCGGCCATGTATTGAAGTTAGAGGACCAGTTTTCAGCAGCTTGTAGAAGTAGAAGGAGGGCAGATTTTCGAGAGTTCTTAGAGCAAGGAATTAGCAAGCCAACGTACAACACTTCTCTATTTTCAAGTCAAGAAAAGGTGGGGGTTTAAACGGTGAAAAGTGGTAACTATAGTTCGACTTTTAAATATTTAGTTTGATGCAATTATGTGTTTATGTGCTAATATGAATGGATGGTCAGCTCTACCATCAATCTATGAATGGACAATCAGCTATATTGTCAAATGAATGTTAAGGATGATCAGCTATATCATCAATGAATGGATACGAAAGTCGTATCATATGTTAAGAAAGAAGGGTATGTTTACATGTTATTGTGTCCTTTATATTTAGACTTCGAACTAAACTATCCCCACGGAGTGATTATTTTATAATTGCTCACCCCTTCACCGAATTATATTTTCAGATTTTCAAGAGTAAGGTGACGAGATTGGCGATGCGGAGGGAGGTGGATGTGATGCGAGTTGAAGAAGAAGTTATTGGATTGAAGTTTAATTAAATAATTCCAAGTAGGCTTTTATGTTTGCAAGTATTATATTTAATGTTTTCGGCACCTTATGTTTGCCACAAGACTAGGCGTTTGCATGTTTTAATTCGATGAGTGTATGGACACGTAGATGATTGATTTAGGATATGCTATGGTTTAATGAATTATGGGATTTTTATTATGGATTTATATGAGGTATTATTATTTGACTATGTGTTAATTTGCATGATTATTAGGAGTTAAGTTGATGAATTTATTTAATAATATGGCAGCTGATGGTTTGAATTTTATACGAATGATTAAGTGATTAATTTATGTGTTTAATTGTTCTTAAGAAAATTAGTTATTGTCCTTAGTTTGCATGATCAATAAGTTAAGTTTTATAACTCCAAAAATTATGAAATTTTACCAGAATGTTTGCCATGATTTTATATGTATGTTGACCAATTTTCATGAGTTTTTACTTAGTAGAAGTCGAGGTTCCAGTTTTAGTCCTTTATGTGTTTCTAGTCCACAAAATCCTTGTTTTCAAAATACCGAATTTATGCCCAGATTATTTTTGAAATTTCGGCAATTTATTAGCCATAAAATATTAAGTATTTTGGTCATAAAATCAGGAGCAAAATCGTTTTCAAATTTCAGCTCAAAATTAGTCCTTTATCTTTGTTTTACGAGCTTTCAAGTGTTTTAAAGATGAATTTTCGTGGCAAGTCTTTACAGTATGTTTAATATGATTTATTAGAGTATTTAGAGGTCTTAGATTATTTGGCAAGATAATAGTATTAAAGAAAATGGATTTGGTATTAGTTAGTGGACTGTTTTTATACACAATCAGTTTTGATGAGTACACCCAGGCTGTTTTCGTTAGTTTTACGTACCAGCTACTGTTCTTGAATTATTTAAGTATTATTGCATGATTTAATTGTTGTCTTACATGTTGAATGATGTTAGAATAAGTTTAATTCACAAGTGAATATTATTGAAACATGATATTATGTTACTTGTGTGATTCTTAGGAATGTGCTAAGTGAATATTATTGAAATATGTCATGAATATTTATTATGATATTTTAGGTTTTTCCATGGATGTATTGAATGAGTTATTTATTGTGAATGTTTGATTCAATTGCTTTTAAAAAAGGGTTTTTCAAAGAAAAGAATTTTACTTAGTAGAAAATGGGTGCACGTTCTAAAAAATGTTTCTATTAAATAATTAATTAAAAGTGAGACTTCCGCTGATTTGTAAATGTATAGAAATTTTAGGGCGTGACAGTGTGGTATCAGAGCAAGTTTACGTTCTTGTAGACTTGTAAAAATAAAATATTTTTATGTGCTTTACGTGATTGTATGCAAAGTTTTTATGGAATAAATTCGTGAGAAGTTTAATAAAAGTAAAGCTCCATCCATCACCACCGCCGCAGCCATCTCCGAGTCCTAAAGCAAGTAAGTTTTCTAAAGCTCAAGTATGATGTTTCAAGTGAATGATTTATTGAAGGAATGATTTATGATTTATGGCATGACGAGGTCATGCAAGATTTATGAAAAGATATGAAGGACCACTCTTTGGTCAAAATGTTTTAAGAGAAAATTCTTTTCAAGGTTTTTCGAAAAGAAAGAGGATTTAGAAAAAAATGTTTTATGAAATGTTGTGCTTGTACGATGGCTTAGGAAGTTTATGATCAAGATTTTTGATGAGTATAAATGTCTAGTAAAGATGTTTAGAAGCGTTTAAGTACGATAAGTGTAGGAGCGTTTTTAATATTTTAAGATCGGCTAAGCAATTTCTTTATTTTACGGGGTCTTTCGTTTTAGATGCCTCCGAGACGTGACCCGAACTATGACCCTAATGATTCTGATGGACACGCGGATAGAAGGGGTCGCCCTCAAGCTAACCCCGTGGTCCATAACGTAGCACCTATACTTAGCACTACCGCGCAAGTAGTTGAACAATTTAGGAGGTACAATCCTGCTACCTTTAACGGGCGGGACGGACCGAACGCTGTTGAGGAGTGGTTTCGGTCAATGGATAGGATTTTGAGGTTATATCAGAGTAGCGCAGCGGAAGCGTAGTATTTTAAGTAGCGTAGGAAGATTGGTTGTGAGTTAGTTGATAGTGTTAGTCCTTTAGAAGTTAGTATTCCTTCGGGAAAGGCTATTTTTATGAGTAAAGTTGTGTCGAGTGCGAAACTTGAAATTTGTGGGAGGAGTCTTAAGGGAGAGTTGCACGTTATCGAGATGGGACAATTCGATGTCATTCTTGGCATAGATTGGCTAGCTAAGTACCACGCCACCATTGATTGCGAGAAGAGGGAAGTGACGCTCAAGTTGTCAAGTGGAGAGGAGTTGACGTACTTTGGTTCCCGACCAAGTACACATAATTTGATCGTCACCGCGATGCAAGCCGTAGAATTGCTTCAAGAGGAAGGATGTGAAGGATACCTTATCCACGTTATGGGCACGAACGTGAAGGAGGTGAACATAGAAGATGTTGCTGTTGTTAACGAGTTCGTTGACGTTTTCCCCGAGGAGTTACCCGGAATTCCACCCGATCGACAAGTGGAATTTACGATCGATCTAGTGCCGGGAGCTACCCCAATTTCGAAAGTACCCTATAGAATGGCGCCGAAGGAGCTCGAGGAGTTGAAGATGCAATTGCAAGACTTGTTGGATAAGAAATTCATCCAACTAAGTGTTTCACCATGGGGAGCGCCAGTTTTATTCGTCAAGAAGAAGGACGGATCATGGAGGATGTGCATCGATTATCGAGAGCTTAATCGGCTCACGATAAAGAACAAGTACCCGTTGCCTAGAATTGAAGACTTGTTCGATCAACTAAGAGGAGCGAATGTGTTCTCAAAGGTTGACTTAAGATCGGGCTATCACCAATTGAAGATCAAGGAAGGAGATAGAGCGAAGACCGCTTTTCGCACACGCTATGGGCATTACGAGTTCGTAGTGATGCCGTTCGGTTTGAGCAACACACCGGCTGTCTTCATGGACTTGATGAACCGTGTCTTTCACCCTTTCTTAGATCGGTTTGTCATAGTGTTCATTGATGACATTCTAATCTATTCGCGAAGTAAGGAGCAACATGAAGAGCACTTGAGGACGGTTCTAGAGGTTTTGCGCCAAGAAAGATTGTTTGCAAAGTTTACCAAATGTGAGTTTTGGTTAGACCGAGTGAACTTTTTAGGCCATGTGATCACGGCCCAAGGAGTTGAAGTAGACTCATCCAAGGTTGCAGCCGTGAGTGAGTGGAAGGCTCCAACTAATGTGAACGAGGTTCGTAGCTTTCTCGGTTTGGCGGGTTACTATAGGCGTTTTATCGAAGGCTTTGCAAAGATAGCCTCACCGATGACCAAGTTAACACGCAAAGGAGAGAAGTTCGTGTGGTCCAAGGTATGCGAGAAGAGTTTTCAAGAGTTGAAGGACAAGTTAGTGTCGGCTCCTATCCTTATTATTCCCAATCCTATCGAAAGTTTTGTGATCTTTAGCGACGCGTCAAAGCAAGGACTAGGTTGTGTTTTGATGCAACATGGGATGCAACATGTTAGAACAAGATGATTCAAAAATAAAAATAAAAGCGTAGAAACAAATAAGATAAAAAATCAAAAACCTGAAATCCAAGCTATCGGATGCCAAAACAAACCAGCACAAACCAATCGAGCAATCAAACAATTAATCGCCGGAATCGTAGGCCAACCGATTGGCAATCCTTAAAGTGTGTGTGTTCTTGGTGTGGAAGTGTATGTTTTAGGAATCTAGAGATTGGAGAGAGCGTTTGTAGAGAGATTGGGGGTTTTTGGTTTAGGGTTGTAAGGCTTAGGGCTTGGGGGTTCAGGGGAGGGGTTTGTGTTTTGGGGTTTAGTTTTTGGGGGTTAAGGGTTTGGGGTTAGGGTTTTGGGGTTTGGGTTTAGGGTTTTGGGTTGTGAGTTTTTGGGTTTATGGTTTAGGGGTTTGGGGTCTATGGGTTGGGGTTTAAGGGTGTAGGGATTTAGTATACAGGGTTTAAGGTTTATTGATGGTTTCGGGGTTTAAAGAGGGTTTTGGGTTTAGGGTTGGTTTTGAGATTTATGGTTTAGGGATTTTAAGGTTTTGGGTTTTGGGATTGCAATTTGAGGTTTAAGGGTTTGGGGTTGGGGGATTAGGTGTTTGGGGTTAGGGGTTATGGTTTAGGGTTTAGAGTTTAGAGTTTAGGTTTGTAGGGTTTAGTGCTTGAGGGGTTC
>JAPKLY010000024.1:2274229-2319071 GCA_026898435.1 Prunella vulgaris | reverse complement strand
GATATGTTCGGGGCTCAGCTGGTATGTTGAGTCATAGCTGTCCTGAATGTGTCTCAGCTGATCTGGGTGCTCCTCTGCTGATTTTGTCCTCGTCTGATTTCGGCACCTCAGCTGGTCTGACATCAGCTGACCTGGACATCAGCTGATCTAACCTCAACTGATCTGACATCAGCTGACCTGATATCAGCTAATATCTAGCACCTCAGGTGATTTTCACCTAAGCTGACCATCCTTAGCTGATCTGACCTCCCAAGATCAGCTGGTTTTAATGGCATCAAAACATAAGGGATTTCCCAACAATATCATCAAAACATCTAACACAGATATCCTAATAAGTTCCCCCTTTTTGATGATATCAAAACCAACTCAGCTGATCTCAACAGATAAGCATATTCAATCAAAATTAAGATCATCATAGGACAGAAAAGAAGATCTTTAAATAAGATCTTTAGACAGAATAAAAGGTGCAGCTGACAACAAGAAGTTGTCTGGAATCATAAATCTTCATTAAATCAAAAGAGAAAGTACAATCAGAAAGGAAGTACCTAATCCTCAGCTGACTCAGCTGGACTATTACATGAGGAGAGGTCTTCTACTGTTGAGAGGAACTTGCATCCAGTCAAGGAATCACTTTTCTATCTCCCTCAGAGCTGGCAGAGAATTGTCAGAGAGTTGTGGAAAAAGTTGTGTAATCTGCAACCAATGCTTCCTGATTTCCACCCAGTCTATCTTCCTACTCTCATCAGTTGGAGTTGGAAGGTACTCTATCTCTGGCAACTCCGGCTGAACATCCAGCTTAAGCATTTCATCCGAAATAGCTTTGAAGAATTTTGGAAAGGTCTCCTTCAACCAGTTTCTGAACTCAGCATTCTTCTCTCTTTTTCCTCTGAGAACATAGAAGTGGATCATGGTCTTAGCCTTTATAGTTTTCCAAAGATGTACAAGCTTATCAGACAATTGATTGTAGAACATGTCAATTGGTCCGTCAACCAAAGACTCATTTGGATCCCGAATGTACTTTCCACTTCTAGTCCTGCTACCCTGAGAGACTGCTTTCCCTTGCTTCTTCAGCTTCCTCTGGTAGCGTCTCTCCAGCTCATCATTCATTTCCCTTTCCTGCCTCTCACTCCTCTCTTCTGGAGTCTCCTTTTCAGCTAGCTGCAACTCCTTTGCCAACTTCTCATCAAGTTCATCATTCATAATTCTCTTCTTTTTTCTCTATTTCTTCAGCAACCACCTCTTGCCTCTGCAGGGCCTCAGCCATCTTCTAATCTCTCAGCTCCTGAGTCTTCTGAGCTGCAACCTTTCTTGTGTTGATGTTCTTCAACATTTTATACTCTAGCAGATAGAACACCATGATTATCTACCAGTAGAGCTCTCAGAGAGGCCATCTCAGATTGCAGGGCAGCAATAGCAGCTGAGTTCTTCTCTTCCCCCTTTTTGATATCATCAATCATCGAGAAAGAAGGTAGAGAAGTAGGAAGATTATCCACAATAGCTTTTAGGTCCTCCTGACCGTTTTTGCATTCAGCAATTTGACCTTCCAACCTTTCAGAAACCAGTCTGAATCTCTCAGATTCAGCAGAGAGAGTAGCAGACGCATCATCAGTAAATACCTTGGCTGTCGTCTTGAAATGCTGTAGAGTTTGGAAAAACTCTATCCTGGTGGCATACAAGTTGTCCTCCATAGCTTCTTTCAGCTTATTTCGGTGATCCAGCAGAACTTGATGAACGTGTTTTTCAATCAGAGAGGGGGCAGCAGACTTGGCAGCCAGTAGAGTAGCTTTGACCTCCCTGATGTGATCATCAAAATAATCTTTAAGCTGTCCCAAAATTGTAGGGGTTACCTGATCAGCCGGGATGATCTCAAAGTTTGCTGCCGGAGGGATGAACTCTGACTCAGCTATTTTCGGGCAATCCAGCGCAACCCCATCCTTGAGCAATAAAGCACGGGCAACCTTCCTCAACCCTTCAGGGGATGTCAGCTGGGATGGTGCCTTAACCTCTAAGTGTTGGGAAATCCCTTATGTTTTGATGCCATTAAAACCAGATGATCTTGGGAGGTCAGCTGATCAGCTGAGGTCAGATCAGCTAAGGATGGTCAGTTTAGGTGAAGGTCAGCTGAGGTGCTAGATATCAGCTGATGTCAGGTCAGCTGATGTCAGATCAGCTGAGGTCCAGGTCAGCTGATGTCAGACCAGCTGAGGTGCCGAAATCAGACGAGGACAAAATCAGCAGAGGAGCACCCAGATCAGCTGAGACACGTTCAGGACAGCTATGACTCAACATACCAGCTGAGCCCTGAACATATCAGACGAGGACCACCAACAGCAGCTGAGGTCGTCTGAAGTTGTTGCATAGAAGATCTATTTACAGAAAGTCAATCATGTCAAGGGGACAAGATCACAGCAACATGATTTCCAGAATCATAGGCAATCAATCAAGTCAAATTAGATTGAAGATCAAAGCCAAGATGGAAAGATATCAATCTAGAGATCAAGAATCAATCAAACCAAGATGGAAAGATATCAACTTGGAGATCAAGAATCAATCAATCACTTTGATTGATTGATTACATATTTATAGGGATTTCAAATACTAGTCAACTCTAACGGCTAGTATTTGACACCTATAAATATGAGTACCATAGAGAAGATTTATATAAGTTTTACATAAGATCAACTAGTAGAATCGCTACACAATTCTCTTTGTACTCATACAACCCTACATATTTATTTATCATTTGTAAAGACTTTGTAGAAGTCTAGAAGTTAGATGCAAGTGTGCACAAACAAGAGTTGTAAGAGAGTTTTCTCTTGAAAGTTGTAAGGAAGAAAGTTAGTAAGTGAGTAGATAGCCCCTCAAGTCCAATTTGGTTTGAGGAGAGTGGATGTAGGACAGTTGGTCCGAACCACTATAAATCTCGTGTCTTTTACTTGCTTTATTTTAATTGCTCCTACTTGCTGCACTAAATAAAAGGTTTCATTAAAAGGATTTAATTTAAAACGTTTCCGCACACAAAATCACTGCGCACTCAGCTGATTGTAAAGTCAGCTGTTTTCAAAACAAGAAGACTCAAAGTCTTCTTTAGGGACCAACACCAAGGCATCCATCAGAATCTCTTCCCACTCGGTAAATGTTGCTTCCCCCATCTCCTTTATCAATTCCAGAAAGAAGGTAACTGGCCCTTCTCAATGCAAGGGAATGAAGCTATTTAGGTAATTGTTGACAGATTTACCAAAACAGCACATTTCTTACCAATAAAGATGACATTTACATTGGACAAGCTGGCTCAGATTTATATCAAAGAAATTGTCCGGTTACATGGAGTTCCAATTTCTATTGTGTCAGATAGAGATTCACGATTTACATCAAAATTCTGGCACAGTCTTCAAGAGGCAATGGGCACTAAATCGGAGTTTAGTACAGCCTTTCACCCCCAAATAGATGGTCAATCGGAACGAACAACTCAAACTCTGGAAGATATGTTAAGAGCTTGCATTATTGATTTTGGAGGAAGTTGGGAAAGATATTTGCCTTTGGTGGAATTTGCTTATAACAACAGTTATCAGACTACAATTATCTTGAGCATTCCAATGAATTGGAATTTGACCTGTCGCAAGAAAGTTAGCAAGATCCGCAAACCATGGACCTTTAGACACGGTGAATAATTGCTCATCGGGAAAAGAGTCATTTATGGGGCTTACCTCGAAAGATTCATCACATGTAAGTCTGGATAAGTGATCGGCCACTACATTTTCCACTCCTTTTTTATCTTTGATTATTATATCAAATTCTTGAAGTAAAAGTATCCACCTAATTAATCTTGGCTTTGCATCTTTCTTTGCTAGTAGATATTTTAAAGCCGAATGATCAGTATAAACAACAATAGATGAGCCAACAAGATAAGATCTAAATTTTTCTAGTGCAAATACTACAGCAAGTAATTCTTTTTCAGTAGTGGAATAATTCATTTGAGCACTATTAAGAGTTTTACTTGCATAATATATCACATAAGGTTTCTTATCTTTTCTCTGTCCTAACACGGCTCCAACAGCATAATCACTAGCATCACACATAATTTCAAAAGGTAGAGTCCAATCAGGAGGTTGCATAATAGGTGTAGAAGTGAGCATTTCTTTGAGTGTTACAAAAGCCTTTTCACAAGAGTCATTCCACTCGAATACTATATCTTTTAATAAAAGGTTGCATAATGGTCTTGAAATTGTGCTAAAAAATTTTATGAACCTTCTATAAAAACCTGCATGTCCTAGAAATGATCTAATATCTTTAACTGATTTTGGTGTTGGTAGGTTGGCTATTAGATCAATTTTGGACCTGTCAACTTCTAATCCTTTTGATGAAACAATGTGGCCTAACACAATTCCTTCAGTTACCATGAAATGACATTTTTCCCAGTTAAGGACAAGATTTTTCTCCTCACATCTAGCTAAGACTTTAGCCAAGTTTATTAAGCAATTATCAAAAGAATTTCCAAAGACAGAGAAATCGTCCATGAAAACTTCAAGAAAACGTTCAACCATGTCACTGAAAATACTTACCATACATCTTTGGAATGTTGCTGGGGCATTACATAATCCAAATGGCATTCTACGATATGCAAACGTTCCAAAAGGACATGTAAATGTTGTTTTTTCCTGATCTTCTAGTGCAATTGCAATTTGATTATACCCTGAATATCCATCTAAGAAGCAATAAAATTCATGCCCAGCAATTCTTTCCAAAATTTGGTCCATAAAAGGTAGAGGAAAATGATCTTTTCTTGTCATTAAATTTAATTTTCTGTAGTCAATGCATACACGCCAACCAGTAACAGTCCTAGTTGGAATCAATTCATTTTTATCATTTTTTACTACAGTTACTCCAGATTTCTTAGGCACAACTTGAGTAGGACTTACCCATTTACTATCAGAGATAGGATAGATAATATCATTGTCTAATAGCTTAATCACTTCATTTCTCACCACTTCTTTCATATTAGGGTTAAGTCTTCGTTGCATCTGCCTAGAGGGTTTAGCATTTTCCTCTAAATAAATATTATGACTGCAAATTAATGGGCTAATTCCTTTTATATCTGATATAGACCACCCTATTGCATGCTTGTGAATCTTTAATACCTCTAATAATTTATGCTCTTGATCATAACTTAACTTAGAGGATATTATTACCGGATAAGTATCATTAGCACCCAAAAAAGCATATTTCAAATTTGATGGTAAAGGCTTCAACTCTAAAACTGGTGGTTGCTCGCTTGACGGGGTTGGAGCCTTTTCGGACTTTGATAATTGTTCAAATTTGGGTTTCCATTCATTAAGCTTTGAAACTTGTGAAATCATATGAATGGAATCAAACTCCGAACTGTTATCATTAACACAATCATTTATCAAATTTTCTAATGGATCAGAAAATGAGGTTATCAATTGTTCAAGAGTACATGTCTCAATTACATCAATTTCGTTAGCCTCATCATTACTTTGTGGTTGCTTAGAAATGTTAAAAACATTTAACTCCAAAGTCATATTTCCAAAAGAAAGATTTAAAACACCATTTCTACAGTTTATTAAAGCATTAGAAGTTGCAAGAAATGGTCTTCCTAAAATAATTGGATGTTGAGATGATGGATTTGAGACTGGGCATGTGTCTAAAACAATAAAATCTACCGGAAAATAGAATTTATCAATTTGCACTAACACATCCTCTACTATACCTCTTGGAATTTTTATAGAACGATCTGTCAATTGAAGTGTGACAGTAGTTTTCCTTAATTCTCCCAAATCCAGTTGTTTATACACAGAAAATGGTAAAAGGTTAACACTCGCACCAAGATCAAGAAGTGCATGTTCTACTTTTGTATTCCCAATAATACAAGATATTGTTGGACAACCAGGATCTTTGTATTTAGGAGGGGTTTCTTGTTGAAAAATTGAACTTACACTCTTTGTTAAAAATGTCTTATTTTGAACATGTAGTTTTCTCTTTACAGTACACAAATCTTTCAAAAATTTGGCATAAGATGGAACTTGCTTTATTGCATCTAGTAGTGGAATGTTAACTTTTACTTGTTTCAAAACCTCAAATATTTCAGAGTTTTGGTCCAATTTCTTAATTGGGTGTAATCTTTGAGGAAAAGGAGCAGTGGATGATTTCTTAATAGGGTTTAAATTCTTATTTTCATCTTCTCCTTTATTTTTATCTTCATTATTCGGGGTCTGGGTTGACTCAACTTCCTGTTTCTCAAGGTTGATTGTTTTGTCAATTAGTTTTCCACTTCGTAAAGTGGTGACAAAATTAACATTTTCTGGTGCATTAGAGGAACTTTGACATTGTCCAGCAGGATTTTGTTGAGGTTGAGCAGGAAACTTTCCTTTCTCAATTGTTCTTAAGGAATTAGTTAAAGTAGATAATGTACTTTTAATATCAATGATGGCTTGTGACGTTTGGTTGTTGATGGTTGTTTGTCCTTGCATAAAGGCTTGTAAAGTTTCTTCAAGGCTTTTTATATGTGGTTTATTATGTTGGGTGAAATTGGAGTTGGGGTTTTTCTGGGTGGGAAAAGGTTGTGACACACTTTCATTTTTCCACTTAAAGTTTGGATGATTTTTCCAATTTGGGTTGTATGTTTCAGAAAAAGCTGATGGATATGAATTTTGAAAATTAGATAATGCATTTACTTGTTCATGACACATCTCTTTGAAAATAGGAATTTGTGGGCATTCATTAGTTACATGTCCATTAATGGCACAGATTTCACATATGTCATCATTTTGCACAAATTTTACTTCCTTCGGTTTCTTTAGTTGCAAACTTTCGACTTGTTTAGTTAAACTTTCAATTCTAGCATTTAGATCGTCTTCTTGACTTAAATTATATTTTCCTTTAGAATTTTCAAGCTTAGATCTAATTGAGCCTTCAGAAGTATTTTCATTATACCAAAATTGAGTTTTTTCAACTAGATGGTCTAAATACTCAAGTGCATCATCAGGATTTTTATCCAAAAATTCACCATTACACATCATTTCCACAAATTGTTTTGTTTCAGCGTTTAAACCTTCATAGAAGAAACTTACGGTTCTCCAAGTTTCAAAACCATGGTGAGGGCAAACATTTAATAAATCCTTAAAACGTTCCCAACATTTAAAATATTGCTCATCACTCTTTTGGAAAAAATTCTTGATTTCTTTTTTTAAAGCATTCGTCTTATTAATCGGGAAGAATTTTTTCAAAAATTCAGTTTGAATATGTTGCCAAGATGTAATTGAGTTTGGTTTAAGAGAATTAAGCCAAGTTTTTGCTTTATCTTTAAGAGAAAAAGGAAATAACTTTAGCTTAATAGCTTCTTGAGTACACCTTGGTTCATTAAATGTTTCACAAATTTCTTCAAATTCTTTTAAATGCAAGTAAGGATTTTCAGAGTCGAAACCATGATAATTAGGGAGCAATTGAATCATGCCATGTTTAAACCTAAAATTATCTGCATCTTGAGGGTACACCATGCATGATGGAACCGAATTTCGTTGGGGTTCAATAAATTCACGCATAGAACGCACATGCAAATTTTCATTATTGCGTCTTTCAAAATCATTTTGGTTTTGAACATTATCTCCATCAACACTTTCATTGTCTGCCATACTTGATGCAATATTTCTAAAATTAATGTTATAACCTCTTATTAAACGACCACTTATAATATCACGAGTCCAATTATGCATACAAATAAATATAATAAAGTAGAGAGATCGAGAGAAGAACTCACAAACTTGTGAGGATAAACCTCACAACCGATGGATTTGTTCTCCGCAAAACCTCCCCGGCAACGGCGCCAAAAACTTGATAGCTCCTTGAGAGTTACGTACCCAAGTGTAGGTTGATTTCAAGTAATAAAATTTCTCGGGAGACCGAGTGTCGAACCACAGGGAGATTTGGAAGAAAAAGATATTATCTAGTTGAGAGGTTTAAATAAAGTAACAAAATACTAGAGCTTCGGGATTCCACTTTAGATAAAAATACTAGAGTTATGATCTTGGTTATCTTTGATAACTCAATCGAAATCTAACAATCAAGTGATTTCAATCGGAAGATATAACTTTGAGCACATATAATACTTTTGAAAAGTACCTTTAGAAATTCGAACAAGTTTATAAAATCAATAGTTGATATGTAAAACTAAGCATTTGTTGTGCCAATAAGTCTACAACAAATCAAAGTAATGACACATCAAAACCTCTCTTAAGAACTCTTCAAATGACTAAAGGTTGAAACTTTGAAAATCTTTATTGAATAACCAAGAACATTACTAATACTTTACTAAAGCTTCATCCCTAACTCTAGTAAAATATTTAGCTACTCATACTAATACAATAAGAACTCATATTTCTAAGAGAGATACTAGACTAAGATAGAAGGATTACAAGGAAAAATGGGATGCCTTCAAGGGTTGCTAAAGGGCTCTTTATATAGGCCTCCAAATAGTGAATCATGGAGACTTTAGCAACCAATTCACGTGGCCTGTAAACATCAGTAATTTAATTACCCTTGCCGTCTGAATTTAATCTTGACTTCTGAATGAAAGTTGTAGGCCGTTGGATTAGCTTTCCAAGGAGTCTAAGATCTCCAAAATTGGATCTCTAGATTGTGAGTTATGACCATAATAGTGGAGTTGGTAAAACTGGATTGTTTTTCTCCGCGAATTTATGGTGGTCCATTGAAAAATAGATATCTCAGCTTGCACAAAATCAACGCCTTTAATATTTCTACTGTGTCTTGATGAATTTCTTGGCTAACCAATGGATTTTGTCTTGTGTAAATTGGACTTTTTTGTGAATTATGGTGAATTATTTCCCAACATGTGTACTGAGATGGCGGAATTCTGAAGCCCTGCATTGATTGTCATTTTGACCATTGAAGCCGGAACTTTTGACACTTGAGCCCTGAAGACAAGTTGTAGAGAAACGAATTAGTGATCAAATACAACTGGAATTGGTTCAATTGGTTTAGTGAGGATCCATATATTGTGCAAATACGAAAATGTGTTTTGAGTCCAAACATTGGACAAAATTGGAGTCTTCACTTATGAGTACAAATACAATCCAAACATGTAAAATTGGATCACTAAAGTGTCTTAAGTATTTAGTGCATTGTCTTAGGTGTTCAATATCATAAAATTTGGATAAATATAACTCCACTTAAGACCTCAACAATATACAATAGACATAATGGTTAGGTTGAATTATACATATGCTTCTTATTTAAATAGAAAACATAAATACTTATAACTAATTAGAAAGTGTGAAATTATATATAAATACGCTAAACAATACATTATAGTACACAAAATAATACACAAAATAGGTAAAATACATGCATACTTAAACGCTAATCATCCCCTTGATTGATTGATCTTCTATTCTGGGAATCCCTTTTATGTAGCAAGTCAACCCTTGAAATGATTCCGAAGAATCTGGGCCGAGCACAAGACCTCAGCTGATCTGTCTCCTCAGCTGGTGTACTGTCTGCTGGTACAGGGACCTCAGCTGATGTGCAAGTCTGCTGATGTGCACCTCAGCTGGTCTTCTTGACTTCGTCTGAATATGACTTTTATCCATGGTCCTTGTCTTGTCTGCGACATGCTCTCAGCTGATCAGCTGATCTTCTGATATCAGCTGATTTGTCTCTTCTGATATCTGCTGATGTTAACTCCTCTGATAATCTACTCTCGATACTCCAGTGTCAGCTGCTTAAATCTTCTATCCTCTGAAATCGGCTAAGTCCTTAAGGTCTCAGCTGGTCTTCTTCTCTATGATAGCTTCGGATCTTCTAGGCAGTAAGGTAGATTCCCCCTCACTCGAACCTATATAATCCTAACTACTCATCAGCTGACTAACATGTTCAGCTGGTCCTATTACAAACTGATTGGTTTATTATATCATCAAAACATCTAACACAGATATCCTAACGAATACTCCCTAAAGATTTTGAGCAGAAGCCATCAACACTGCTTGCTACATCCAGAACAGATGCTTGCCAGTCAAGAGGCATGGTAAGACCCCCTATGAGACGTACAAAGGTAAATCCCCTAACCTTTCCTTTGTTCATATATTTGGATGTAGGTGTTTCATCCATGTCAAATGAAAGACCAAGTTAAAAACTTTTGATGCCAAGGTTGCTGAGGGAATATTCTTAGGATATTCTGGCAGCAGCAAGGCCTATAGAGTCTTTATTAAGGTCTCTCTTTGTGTGGAGGAAAGACCCCATGTTGTATTTGATGAATTTGTTCACATTAAATTTAACATTAGGTCTATGCCACAAAACCTTGCCAACCCCCTCAAAATCAGTTGTAGAATCCATCTTTACAGTTAGATTTTGCATTGGAGGTGCCAAAACGCAACATTCTTCACGATCGATCAACGATTAATTGGGAAAAGTGGGGAAAAAACTAAAAAAATATAACCGCTTGAATTGATCGAGAAATCCCCTTACACAGTTAGAATTTGCATTTGAGATCTCAAATTTCAAGTTTTTTATCTTTTATCGATCGATTACCAAAAAAATGCGAAAAAATCGATTGACACCCTTTTGCCATGAAAATATGCCACTCCCCTTAAAATCGATAGGGGAATCCATTTATACTGTTAGATTTTGCATCTGAGATCCCAAATTTCAGGTTTTTCGATCTTTTCTAGATAATTGCCAATTAAACGAGAAAAAAATCAAATGACACCCATTTGCCACGAAAACCTTTCCACTGCCCATGAAATCGATCGCGAAATCCATTTTTGTAGTTAGAATTTGCATTAGAGTTCTCAAATTTCAGGTTTCCTACCTTTTTTCGATCAATTGCATTTGACATGGGCATGCACAGTGTCTCTCCATCCGGCATGACGACACGTGTTGTGTCTGCCCATCCGACGGAGCGATACACGCCTTGTCTCCCAATCTGGCATGACGGCTGGCACGCGTTTGTGTCTGACCTCGGTGGGATGGTACACGTTGCGTCTACCCATCTAATGGGAATGTACTCGTTCCGTCTGCCCATCGGCGGGTCGGGACATGTTGTGACTGCTAATCCGGCGGGATGGTACACGTTGTGTTCACCTATTTTTATCAACCGTCATCCGATGGCCGGCACTCGGGCATGTCGTGCACCAACCGTCATACGTTGGTCAGTGATCGGGCGTGCCGTGCACCAACTGTCATCCAATGGCCGACGATTGGGCGTGTCGTGCGCCAACCGTCATCCCACAATGCTACAGAATACTACACCTTCAACCCCAAATAAAACTGCAAAAACTTTGAATCTTCTCAAACTTATTTACAAAACTATAGTTACTTCTCTATCCTCATTCATTCTACCTCTTAGTCTATTTAATTCATTGTACAAATTTCTACCTAAAAGAAACATAGACAACAACCTAATCTTAAAAATTGAAAATCAAAAACTAAAATCTAAAAAAATCAAAACTTATAAATTTCAAAATTGGAGATGAAATGAAAATAGAAACCTGAAAAATGAAAAGGGATCATTTAAATATATGTGATTGAAACTACACTACAATAGTTAACATTGATGAAAGTGTTTATGACACTAAACAATGCATAAAAAGAGTAAAATGAACTGAAAATAATACAAAAACATATAATCAAATGTAGTGACTGTGAAACCAGATGCAAAGACCAAAATAAGATTTTTTTTTTTTCAAAGATACGACAACAGACCAAATTAAAAGTAAACAAAATAAAACAAAAACATTCAAAGAAAAATAACATAAAAATATATTTAATAAACCAATAACAGATGCCCACAAACTCACAAAACATAAGCAAAACATAGTTATAAAACATACCTGTGCATCACACAGGCTAAACCATAGTAAGATAGAAATAAGCCCTTCAATTAGTGATTCATGTACAAAATATTTTTGTAACTGACAAATTTGTCCATCAGTTATTAAGTTATTAACATGCACTGCGAATGTGTTAAAATCATCTCATTTGGATTTGTTCCCTTTTTCATGTACTTTAAAAAATTTGATTCAATGTCATGAAGCAACTATAAATAATTGATATATTTTTTTAATATTAATCAAGTTTAAATATTTATATATTTTATAAATAAATCAACTAAGAAGGGAAACAAGAGGATGAGAAAAGAAAGTGAAGAAACAAGTGGTTCGTAAGGGTTCCTTTAAAAAATAAAAATAAAGTGGTTCGTAAGGGTGAAATAATGAGCCATAGCCCAATAACACCAATGGGCTAGAACATTATAATAAATTCGGCCCAAAAGTTCCTATAATGTTACAAGTAAATATAAGTCTGCAACACGCATTTTTTGTGTCGTAAAACCCTAACCAGGAGATTTCCTAAAACCCTAGACTAGACGGCGATTGGTGGTGGTGCCGGGAGATGTTGCTTCTGTTTGAAACTCCAGCTGGATTTGCTCTTTTTAAAGTTCTAGATGAGGGAAAACTTTCCAAAGTCGAGGTATTTTCTCTTTCAATCATGGTTATTTTTGGTTGTAATTAGTGATGCCTGACTCCTCTTGCACTGCAGGACTTGGGAAAGGAGTTCTCAAATCCAGACTCTGCTAGAAAGGTACTCATTCTCTCTTCTTTTTTTTTTTTTGTAACATACAATCCTTTTAATTTATTGGCATTATCTCCAATGTTGTCATCAACAGTTGGACGTAGAGTGAATTCGACTTAGTTGTCGGGTCTTCCTTAAGATTTTACATCACTAAATGGCTCAACTCGAAAGTTCTTAGTTATTTAATTAACAAATTTTTATGTACTTTAGGTGGTTACGCTAAAAGCTTTTTCAAAGTTTGAGAATACATCCGAGGCTTTATCAGCTGCTACCTTACTGGTAGATAGTAAACCCAGCAAAGGCCTCCGCAAATTCTTACGAAGCCATTGTGATGGCGACATTTTAGCTGTTGCTGATTCCAAACTGGGCAACACAATCAAAGAAAAGCTGGTGAGTTAACTCCATGTCCGGAGACATGTTTTTCAATGATCTGATTGCATCCAAACGGTTTACCTTTATATTATTAAACACGTTATTTATGACTTGCAGCAAATTGACTGTGTCCATAACAATGCTGTCATGGAGCTAATGAGAGGTGTAAGAAGTCAGTTAACTGAACTCATATCTGGCCTAGCTACGCAAGATTTGGCTCCGATGAGCCTTGGTTTATCTCATAGCTTATCTAGATACAAGTTGAAATTCAGTCCAGACAAAGTGAGTTGGTTTGCAGTTTAGCTATTGAAATTTCTATTGATTCTGCACATTGAACTGTTCTTTGGTGTATATGTACTACTTATTGTACTTCTTTTTTTACAGAACAGAAGATTAATTCTTTACTATAATAATCCAGTAGCATATTTGATCCAAAAAATGTTGGCATCGAATTTTGTGAGATGCATTTAAGATGGTCTTTTAAACAAAAGTTGAATAATTTAGCAATACTAATTATGATTGGTCAGTTGGTGTTCTTGTATTCTGATGCATTGGTGGTTCAGGTAGTACAAATTTTAATATCAATATGTTTCTCTAACATAAGGTCTTTTATACAGATTTTGAGATGCTATGATCATTTTTTTCTTTTTGGAAGTTCAGAAAAATTCAAATAAAGTAGAGAAATTGAAAAAATATGCAACTGCTTGAATATGTTGGATTTATTTTTAAATTTGAAAAACTTCTGTTTGCAAATGTTGATGATTGATATTGTAGGTTGATACAATGATAATCCAAGCCATTAGCTTGTTAGATGATCTTGATAAAGAGCTGAATACATATGCAATGAGAGTGAGGGAATGGTATGGATGGCATTTTCCAGAACTTGCAAAGATTGTGCAAGACAATATCCTTTACGCAAAGGCTGTGAAGTTGATGGGTTACCGATCTCATGCTGCCAAGCTTGATTTTTCTGAGGTACATATTTAGTATCTTCTTTTTTCCCACCCCTTCCAACTACGAATTGTGTGATTTCTTAACCACCAAGAGTAGATATCTGTAAATTGAGATTTTACATCTATTTTCCTTATATGTACCCTTGTAAAATTATAAAACTGAGGTTAACAAGTACGCCAGGACAAGTACAGTAAATATTATTGAACAGTGATACTTATTTGATTAACAAGCTATCTGCTTTTATGAGTCTGTATTTCTAAATCATATGCTTAAATCATACTTTATAGTCTGTGCATCTTTTTTTTTTGTCTGATAAGATTGTAGTTTGCTAACTAATAAATGAATAATGCTTTAGCCAGCATTAACGATCTGATTTGTTTTAAAAAACATGGTTATTACTCCAATTAGCACCTACGACAATTTTGTGGTGCTCAAGGATTTTTTTGTTGCTCACACATGCTTTAAAATGTTAGATACTTACAGAGGACGTTGAGACGGACCTGAAAGAGGCCGCTGTGATTTCCATGGGAACTGAAGTCAGCGACCTGGATTTGGAGAATATCAAAGATTTGTGCAACCAAGTGCTTTCTCTTTCTGAATACAGAGCTCAATTATATGACTACTTAAAAAGCAGGATGAACAGCATTGCCCCAAATCTTACTGCTCTTGTTGGAGAGGTTGTCGGTGCTCGCTTGATTGCCCATGGAGGCAGCTTGTTGAATCTGGCCAAGCAACCGGGAAGTACAGTTCAGATACTTGGTGCAGAGAAGGCTCTCTTTAGAGCACTCAAGACTAAGCATGCAACTCCAAAGTACGGATTAATATATCATGCATCTTTAATTGGTCAAGCAGCACCTAAGCATAAGGGTAAGATTTCACGTTCTTTGGCTGCAAAAGCTGCTTTGGCAATTCGTTGTGATGCTCTTGGAGATGGTGATGATAATACTATGGGTTTGGAAAATAGAGCCAAGGTACTTAAACATGTGATAGCAAGCAATCTTGTTTTGATCACTATTTCTGCTATTAAAGTTTGTTATTAACCACAGCTGGAAGCTCGGTTAAGAAATTTAGAAGGCAAAGAGTTGAGTCGTTCTGCTGGGTCTACAAAGGGAAAACCCAAGATAGAATTTTATGACAAGGACAAAAAGAAAGGATCTGGAGGGATGATTACTCCAGCCAAGGTATGAATAATATTCTAATAATAGAATGAATTTCTGTCTTAATACCATGATATTTGAAGTAGATCTAAAAGCTCGAACTTGTGTCAAATGTATGTAGTCAGTTCAGTTGTATTAATTCTTTAATAAAATCCCCCCTGGTCGTCGGTACTCTATTCTTCTTTGGAGTGAAGAAGGTCATTGAGTGAAAATTTTACAAGGATGGAATTCTTTCTCGATTCTATCATGAAAGAATTTCATCTCATCTAAAAGGCCAAACTTATAGAGAGATGGAATCTATTCATTTTTATGAATTCCCTATTAATATTTACAACTTCTTTATTTTGCAGACCTACAATCCAGCTGCTGATTCAATTCTGGCACTAACTGAGTCGCTGTCTAAGAAGAATGATGAAGAAGAGCAAGAGGGTGTTATTGATGGTGAGCAAAAAAGAAAGAAAAAGAATAAGAGAAGTGAGCCAGAAGATGCTGTGCCCGAGGGAGATGATGGTGCAGAGGCCAGAACTGAAAACATTAAGAAGAAGAAGAGAAAGCATGCTGATGAAGAAACTAGACAGACTGATGGTGATGGGAGTGAGAAGAAGAAAAAAAAGAGGAAACAAATCGATGATGGAAATGGAGTAGGTAATGAAGAGAGTCTAGAAAAGAAAGAGAAAAAGAAAAAGAAGAAAAGTGAGGACCCTGAGCAAGTAAAGGGCCAACATGAAGAAGAAATTCCCAAGAAAAAAGATAAAAAGAAGAAGAAAAGTAAAGACTGAGAGGCATGCATGATATGAGCAAACAGGTCTGCCATTTTTGTTTTCTTGAGCAAGATTTGATGTGTTGTGCATGTATAGTAGGGACTCTCCCTCATTTTTACTATGTTAAAACTTTGAACTAGTTTTGTACTCTATTATTATTATTCGAACATTTAACTGGTTTTGTCTTCATTAGTGAGTATGCGAATGGCCCAGATTTTCATAGGCATGATCTACCCAAGAATTGTACCTATGCAGGCATGACAATATGTTCCATATCAATTTGTTTTTGTACAAGTATTTGGGAATGCAAAATGAATAACAAGGTAAGGTGAAATTTATTGGACGAACATGAGCATAGTCTCATTGATTTCATCCTTGTATATATAGATCTACTACTGCAGGGAATTGTATTGCAATTTGTAGAAATGCTGCAACTGGTTTTTGATGCTCATTTATCAAATCCAGAGTCATATTTCAAAAATAGGTGAGGGGTGAGGAATTTCTTTGTTTTGGGAAATTAAAGTAATAGCAGAATAATTTAAAGTATGTTCTATGATTTGATTTTAATTCTCATTCCTCACTCACCTCTCAAGCCTTCAAGCTAGAGATGTTAAAATAGATAAGATGAGATAAAGCAATGAAACAATACAAGATATTTATAGTGGTTTGGATAAATTGTACATCCATTCTGCTCTACCCAATTTGGTATGGGGGGTTCTTTCTTCAACTTACTCACTTACAAACTGCTTAGTAAGCCAATACTTGATCGGGATATTATGTCTCACAATATAATTCCTAACTTATCAATCAACATCAATATGAAGAGATGATAAATGATTTTTATTAGATGATTTCTACAAAGTCTAACAAAATGTGTTCATGAAATACTTGTGAGTAGAAGTATATTTTTGTAGAGTGTTTGTTTGATCGTTGTGTGTGTATCATGCATTGTGAACTCTGTCTTTGCACTCCTATTTATAGGGCTCAAAATCTAGCTCTTGAAAATTTAGATTTGAATTCCTACAATCACTCACCCAATTAATATCAGTGAGATTGACTAATTCTTTTACTATGAGCTGAAACTGTATGTTTCCTTCTTACGACAGATTTGATTGTCTTGAATTATTCCACTCTCCAATCTTCATTCCTCAAATTTCACTCTTGACTTCCATCCTTTGCTGATCTCCTATCAATTCTTCTGATTGAGACTTGATAGCATCAGCAGACTCTGCTCCTACCTCAGCTAGTATAACTACCAAGTCTGCTGGTCTGAAGACTATCAACTGACTATCCAAGGTCATCTGATATGGTACTTTAGTCTTCATGCTTATGTAGAAATCCTCTCTTCCATTTGCAAGACTCAGCTAATCCGCTCCTATGTTCCAATCTGGTATGGTCTTCTGTTATGATCTGGGTTTAGCATTAATGTAACAAATATTTTTTGTAATTTTTTCTGGAACTTTTCGTGAAGAAGAAGAATAGGGAGAGAGAATAATTGAGGGAGAGAGAGAAATTGAGGGAGAGAGAATTGTACTAATTTTTGCTGATTCATTCCCTGCCAAAATTGGCATTTAACAACCCAACTTGGGACCACAGGGTTTAAAAGTAAATTAGGGTACTGAAATGAAATAGACTATAAGTCTTTTAGAGAAAATATGCAAATACTGAAAATGATACACTCTCAACAAGTTTATGGATGTGATTTAATTCTGGGACAGATCTCAACATTGGATGGGTCAAACATATCTTCCCCTTCTTTCAGACATAACTCACCATCTCCCACTTCCAGTTCACGAACACACAAAACACTAGCATCCTCAATCACCTTTCCCCTCTCATCAATCGGAGACAAACTCCCCCTTCGCCGCAATCGAGCTCATGACAATACCAGCGGGATTAAGAGATCCTTGTCCACAAGGATCAAGATGAGGAAACTGTTTCGCGAATACAGATAAGTCTTCCCAACCTTCGATCTGCCAATCTTCTTCTCCCCACAGCAATCTGACATGAATCTTTACTTTTTCTTTGTCCAGAATTTGGCGGCGCTCAACAATTTTCACCGGTTGAACAAGCATCACACCTTCTTCGCTCACCAAGGGTAAGGATTGTGAAGGTATAACCTTTCTCCCTATTTGCCCTTTTAGCATTGATACATGAAACACAGGGTGAATTTTAGATCCCTCAGGTAGATCCAATCGATAGGCAACCATACCTATTTTTTCCAGAATTTTATAAGGACCAAAAAATCTTGAAGCTAACTTGAGATTTCTTCGTAAATGTACTGAGTTCTGCCTACAAGGTTGCAGCTTGAGATAAACCATATCTCCCACCTCAAAATTTCTTTCCTTCCTTTTTCTATCAGCATAGAATTTCATACGGTCTTGAGCAATCTTTAAGTTTTGCTTGATTTGCTCTGTCATCTTATGTCTCTGTTGTAATAACTCTTTAACTTCCATGTTGTCAGTACCCACATAAGGTAAGATACTATGAGTAGGAGGAAAACACCCATATAAAGCTTGAAATGGTGTCATTTTGAGACTGGTATGATAGTTGGTGTTGTACCAGTGCTCAGCCAGTGGTAACTTTTTCAACCATTGCTTTGGATTTGAGTGCACTAAGCATCTCAAATATTGTTCCAAGCACTGACTGACCCTTTCAGTCTGCCCATCAGTTTGAGGATGGTAAGCTGAACTCAAATTCAACTTAGTCCCCAACAAGCTGAAAAGTTCCTGCCAAAACTTACTAGTGAACACTTTGTCTCTATCAGATACTATGTTGACTGGTAGACCATGCAATTTGTAGATGACATCTAGGAAATACTTTGCCAATGTTTGAGCAGTGTAAGGGTGTGAGATAGCAATGAAGTGTGAGTACTTAGTAACCCTGTCAACAATTACCCAGATAACATTCTTACCCCAAGAACTAGGTAATCCCTCAATAAAATCCATGGATATATGAGTCCAAGCTTGTTCTGGAATAGGTAATGGTTGTAGTAATCCAGGGTATAACCCTGAACTTGACTTATTCTGAGCACACACCTCACAATCTTTAACCCAAGTAATAATATCCCTCTTCATGTTAGGCCAGAAAAAGACCCTCTTAATCCTCTGATAAGTACCATTGACCCCAGAATGTCCATCATAAGGAGTGTGATGAAATTCCTCCATGAGTAATTTCCTAACTCCTCCTTCAATACCCACAACCACCCTATCCTTGAACCTCAACAACCCTTCAATTAACTGGAAATCTTGATACTCAGTAGTATCAACAAATTTTTCTTTAATAATCTTCTCTATAAAAGCATCTCCATTGTAACTGTGTAGTACTTGCTTAATCCACAGTGGAACAATTGTGGTCACAGCACTGCATAACCATTCACTTTCCTCCTTCCTAGATAAGGCATCAGCTGCTATGTTCTCCTTCCCTTTCTTATAATGAATTTCATAGTCAAATCCAAGAAGCTTAGTGATCCACTTGTGTTGCATGGGTGTGACCACCTTCTAATCCAACAAATACCGTAGAGTCTGCTGATCAGTTTTAATAATAAATCTCCTTCCTTGTAAATAATGTTTCCATTTCTCTATGGCCATCAACACTGCTAAGAACTCCTTTTCATAAATGGAAAGAGCCTGGTTCTTAGGGCATAAAGCCTTGCTTAAATAAGCAATAGGTTTTCCCTCCTGCATGAGCACTGCCCCAATTCCCCTACCACTTGCATCAGTTTCTAAAACAAATTGTTTGTCAAAATTTGGTAGTGCCAACACAGGGGCAGTTACCATAGTATCCTTCAATCTTTGAAAGGCCATATCAACTTCCTTGTTCCAGTTAAACCCATCTTTTTTAAGTAAATTTGTCAGTGGCCTGCTAATTTCACCATATCCCTTAATGAATTTCCTGTAATAACCAGTGAGACCAAGAAAACCCCTAAGTTGTTTAGCACTCTTAGGGATAAGCCAACCCACCATGCTAGAAATCTTACTAGGATCAGTTGAAACTCCCTTTTGTGAAATCACATGCCCTAAATATTCAATTTGTTTCTGTCCAAAATCACATTTACTCTTCTTAGCAAATAACTGATTCTCCTTCAGAATCTGCAGCACAATTTCTAAATGTTTGATATGATCCTCCCAGCGTGAACTATAGACCAGAATATCATCAAAGAAAACTAGAACAAACTTCCTTAGGTATTCCCTAAACACCTTATTCATCAATGACTGAAAGGTAGCAGGGGCATTACATAAACCAAATGGCATAACTAGGAACTCATAGTGCCCATTATGAGTCCTAAAAGCAGTCAAATACTTATGCTCAGGTTTCATCAGAATTTGAAAATAGCCTGACCTCAATTCAATTTTTGAAAAATATCTTGCCCCCTCTAACTCATCCAACAACTCATCTATAATGGGAATAGGATAATTATGTTTAACAGTCAGCTCATTTAAGTACATGTAGTCCACACACATCCTCCAGGTACCATCCTTCTTCCTCACCAATATCACTAGTGATGCAAAAGGACTCTTGTTATCCTAGATAATTCCAGCCTCTAGAAGCTCCTTGACAATCTTCTCAATTTCCTCCTTATGAGTGTGTGAGGTTCTATAAGGGAATTGCTTCTCAGGAACACTCCCAGGTTTGAGAATAATCTGATGCTCCACACCCTTCCCTGGTGATAGACTTGTAGGTTCCTCAAACACTACTTGATATTTCATCAGTAGCTCCTGCAAATCATCCTTATCAACTCTCTTGTTGATTTCAGGTGAAACCAAATATATTTCTTCCACTTCTGTAGGTACCTCAGAATGTAGCAACTGAAATAGCTCAACTCCTGACATTGCACAACAATCAATATTTGTTGTCAATGCCTGAATCTTAACCCTCTTGCCCAGCATTGTAACTGTAAAAGTCATATTGTCATAGTCCAACTCAATAGGAGTGCATGACTTCAACCAATTGCCTCCTAAAATAAGATCACAACCATCATTCTCCAATACTCTCAGTAGATAAGAGAATTCATTCTCTTGTATCTTCCAACAGAATGCATCAACTTGTTTAGCACTTACAAGCCTCTGCCCATTAGCCACCCTAACCAAGAAAGGATTAAAAGGTGTAAGAGGACACCTTAACCTTTTAGCAGTAGCAACTTGTATGAAGCTAAGTGTACTCCCAGTATCAATGAGAATGTTCAATCTTTGTTGACCATACTCTCCTAACACCCTCATAGTAGTAATTCCCCTCTCTCCTGCTATTGCATTAAGTGTAATATGCACTTCTTCCATACCCACTGAACCTCCTTCAACTATGCCACCATCACCATCATTAGGACTGAAACTACCATCCCAATCATCTTCCTCAGCCATGATCATGTAGGCAATCTTCTTCTTGTATTTATGGCCAAATGTGTATGGCTCATCACAAATATAACAGAGCCATTTTTCCCTTCTAGCAGCCATTTCTGAAGGGGTTAACACCTTGAGAGGTGCTCTACTACCATTGGCATTTGACTTAGGAGTAGATGAGTTGCTACTGTCAGGTTTCTTTCCAAAATTTGTGGGATAACTAAAATTTCTTTGGGCATTTATGAACCTTTTAGATAATGCTTCCAATGTTGTCACTTGTTTCTTCCCCAATTCAATTGCATGCTCTAAGGTTTTAGGTTCAAACATAGCTACAGATGATTGTAGATCTACACTCAATCCACTGATGAAACTAGCCACAAAGTACTTCTCAGAAAAATTCTCACTATTGACCAATAGCATACAAGCCTTAAGTTCTTCAAATTTATCTACATAATCAGCATATGAACCATATTGCTTAAGTTTATTAAACTCAGCAATAATTTTATTCTCCTTCATTTCCTCAAATCTAACACTCAACACCTCAATGAATTGAGTCCAAGGAAGCTCAATCTTCCTCTGGACAAAATTCTAGTACCATAGAGCAGCCTTGCCATCAAAATGCATAGAGGCAAGACTAACCTTGTGAGAATCTGAAGCCATAGGTACTAACTTGAAATATGAATTACACCTCAAGACCCAAACCCTAAAATTAGATCCATCAAACCTAGGAAAATCCACCCTAGGAAGAGGAGTGTGGATTACCTGGCCATTATGCTCCTGGGTCTGTTTTGATTTGATAGTTTCTTGAGTTTGAGCAATAAACCCCACTGTATTTGAACAAGTACTTGGATCCCCCAAAATTGATTCACTGCCCAGCTGTCCTTTACTCTTCTCAGAGTTCATGAATTGCCATAATTTTCAATTGGTGACAGAGTATTGGTGACATGGTCCAGCTTACCCATAATTTTCAATTGTTGCTCATTAACCCTGGATGTAATGCCACCAATGGAGTCCTCTGTTGGAGTGTGGAGTCTAAATTGACTGAATCACGAGCCCTATAATGGCGATCCAACAAAATACCCGAGGAAGTATGGACGGGAAAAGAGGTAAATCTGTCTTACTTGCGTGTTTTTGGTTGTGTTGCTTATGCTCATGTCAGTTCTGTTGATAGAAGTAAGTTAGATGTTAAATCTGTTAAGTGTACGTTTATTGGTTATGGTGGCGATGAGTTCGATTATAGACTCTGGGATGAGAATAACCGAAAGATCATACACAGTAGAGATGTGGTTTTCAATGAACAGGTTATGTACAAAGACAGTTTGGAGGCATCAAATTCTGACAAGACCAATACTCAAGAAATCGAGTTAGACGTCTCAAACTCGAGTGGGAGTAAGCAGAGTCAGAATGAAGAAGAGGAGGTTCTTATTGAAGAACCAATGACCCCACCACCACTGGAAAATCCGCTGCAGAGACCAGTTAGAGAGCGACGTGCACCTGAAAGGTATTCGCCCTCTAACTACTACTTGTTACTTACTGATGGTGGTGAACCTGAGTGTTATACAGAGGCAGAGCAGAATGTAGACGGACGGAAGTGGAGAATTGCAATGGATGACGAGTTAGCTTCACTTCTGCTGAATGGCACTTGGGAACTCGTTGAGCTCCCAAAAGGTAAGAAGGCTTTGCACTGCAAGTGGGTCTATAGAATTAAGAATGAAGCTGATGGTAGCAAACGCTACAATGCCCGGCTGGTTGTCAAGGGGTTTGAACAGCGACATGGTATTGACTATACTGATGTTTTTACTCCTGCTGTGAAACTAACCACTATTCGAATGGCGTTGAGTATGGTAGCTGCAGAAAACTTGATGTTGCATCAGATGGATGTGAAGACAGCATTCCTCCACGGTGACTTGGAGGAGGAGTTATACATGACACAGCCTGAGGGGTATGTAAAGAAGGGAAATGAGCAACTTGTGTGCAAGTTGAAGAAGAGCTTGTATGGTCTAAAACAAGCTCCAAAGCAGTGGTACAAGAAGTTCGATAACTTTATGATGGAGATTGATTACCAAAGATACCACGCTGATCATTGTTGCTACTACAAGAGGTTTGACAATAGCTTTCTTATTCTCTTGTTATATGTTGATGATATGTTGGTCGTAGGAGCTGATGCAAGAGAAGTAAATAAGTTGAAAATACAGTTGTCAGAACGGTTCTCCATGAAGGATCTTGGAAAGGCAAAGCAGATTTTGGGCATGAGGATTGAACGTGATGAGGCGACGGGAAATGTTTATCTTTCGCAAGCTAGTTACATTCAGAAGGTCTTGGAAAGATTCAGCATGTCAGAGTCAAAGCCTGTGAGTGTTCCACTGGGAAGTCAGTTCAAACTTTCAAGGAAGGAGTCACCTAGGAACAAGGAGGAACGTGCTCAAATGATGGGGGTACCATATGCCTCAGCAATTGGTAGCATCATGTATGCCATGGTGTGTACAAGACCAGATATTGCTCATGCAGTGGGAGTAGTAAGCCGGTTCATGGGTGATCCGGGCAAGCAACATTGGGAAGCAGTGAAGTGGGTCCTGCGATACTTGAGAGGCACCACAGACAAGGCTCTATGTTTCAAAGGCAAGAATTTGGCGCTGGTGGGTTATGTGGATGCAGACTTGGCATCAAATGACCTTGATGGGAGAAGAAGTACAACCGGGTATGTTTTTACTTATGGCGGTACTGCTATATCTTGGACTTCTAAGTTGCAGAAGGTTGTTGCATTGTCCACTACGGAGGCAGAGTATGTAGTTGTGACAGAGGCAAGTAAAGAGATGGTGTGGTTGCAGACACTCTTGGGGGAA
Organism: Prunella vulgaris; assembly: GCA_026898435.1. Taxonomy (NCBI): domain Eukaryota; kingdom Viridiplantae; phylum Streptophyta; class Magnoliopsida; order Lamiales; family Lamiaceae; genus Prunella; species Prunella vulgaris. The sequence goes on along the minus strand of JAPKLY010000024.1, from coordinate 2,295,048 downwards.
CTTGGGAAGGAGCATGAAAATAACACTCTTTTCAGTGATAGTCAAAGTGCTATATTTCTTGCAAAGAATTCGGCGTTTCACTCAAGGACAAAGCATGTTGAGTTGAAGTATCACTACATCCGTCATCTTTTGGAAAGGAAGATCTTGCAGCTTATGAAGATACTTGGAGATGAGAATCCAGCGGACATGTTTACTAAGGTGGTGACCTTAGAGAAGTTGAAGCTATGCATAGCTTCAATTGGCCTTGGAACTTGAAAATAAGGCTAGGCGATGCCAGGTGGATAAGGGAGAAGAAACAAGAAGATATGGTTACATGGACGATTTAGTCTCCAAGTGGGAGATTGTTGGAGTGTGGAGTCTAAATTTTTTGGGGGGCCCATTTTTCTGCTTCGGCCCAGTTGATCCTAATGGGCTTAGGGTTAGGGCGAATGTTGTTTAAATATTGATATCGTCTTATTGTAATTATTATCCGAAAATCATATAGTGAAAAAATACCTGGCTTGGCATCGCCCCCAGACGTAGTCGCAAGACGAACTGGGTAAACAAATCTTGTGTTCTTTTTTTTTCGTTATCGTGTGTGTGCGTATAAAATCCTAACATCCTCCACCTTAGATGAAACACCATGGATAGAATCCTGTAATTTAGCCTCAGTAGCCTCCCATTTTAATGCTTCTGTTTGAATAAACTGCTCTAACTTCTTTTGTGATTCTTGCAGGTCCTTGAAACGAGTGGCCTCTGCCATATCCAAGGAAGAACCAGCTCTGATTACCAAATGTTATGATCTAGGTTTAGCATTAATGTAACAAATATTTTTTGTAATTTTTTCTGGAACTTTTCGTGTAGAAGAAGAATAAGGAGAGAGAATAATTAAGGGAGAGAGAATTGTACTAATTTATGCTGATTCATTCCCAGCCAAAATTGGCATTTAACAACCCAACTTGGGACCACAAGGTTTAAAAGTAAATAAAGTACACTAGGGTACTGAAATGAAATAGACTATAAGTCTTTTAGGGAAAATATGCAAATACTGAAAATGATACACTCTCAACAAGTGTATGACTGTGATTTAATTCTGGGACAGATCTCAACCATTGGATGGGTCAAACATATCTTCCCCTTCTTTCAGACATAACTCACCATCTCCCACTTCCAGTTCACGAACACACAAAACCCTAGCATCCTCAATCGCCTTTCCCCTCTCATCAATCTGAGATAACCTCAACTCCCCTTCGCCGCAATCGAGCTCATGACATCTTCTCATTTGATTTGTTCTTGTTGTCTTCTTATCTTTATAGTCTTCTCCTAAAGTTTCTATCTTAGTTAAATTATATCCTAGACTTATGCTATCATCAGCTGATTAACATGTTCAGTTGATCCTATTACAAAGGTCGACTGATTTTACCATTATTAAAATACTAAGGGACTTCTCCTAACACAAAGTAAACAGGACGCCCAGGTTACTTAATCTGTTCAGCACAGTTTGAGTAATCATCAGGTTAGTCTCCTCCAAAAACCTGGTATTCAGTGGATGAATGGGCAAAGTGACTCTAACGGCCAGTGTGTCGATGTTGATCACTAATCCCTCTGGTGGCCAATCATCTGTTTCCCCATTCTTCAGCGCTCAGATATAAATATCAAAAGGGATCTTGAAATCGGCTCTAGTTTTTGCCAAGTCTCTCGCAGTTATCGTGCTCTGAATTTTGGTCGTTTTGCACTAGTTAGGCTTGTTATTAGCGTTTGCCACTGGGGGCGAGGAAATTGATTATCATAATGTTCATCATAGGAGGCCCAGTCCTCTTCATGCTCAACGGCCATAAGGATTTGCATCTCCATCGTCTTCTCAATAGGGTAGTCAATGCTCTAAAGATAATCCCAATTGAGATTCTCTTTCTCATCGAAGTCAACAAAGTTCAAATTTGTAGCCTCAGAGGACCGATTGGGAGAAGGCTAAGCAACTAGGAGTGGCCATTCAGTCTATTCGATCGTTTTGGTCCTATTTCTGGATTGAACTGAAATAATTGAAATATTAACATTTAGTATTAAATTCGACCAATTCAGTCTATTCAGTTCAAATAATTATATAAAAACTATATTTCATTAATTTTCATTATTTTATTCGGTCCAAAATAATTAAAAAGAACTATATATCATTGTTTCATTAGTTTTATTCATTTAAAAAAACTATATTTCATTTGGTCCAAAATTTGAGCTTAAATTTTGATATTTTTATTATATATAAGATAAATGATAAATATATTTATTTTTTTCAGTTTTTCCGGTCTATTCAATTTTTTTTGCTCCATAATATAATCGAATAGACTGAGACTTTAAAATTATAGAATCAAAAACCGAATTGAAAATTTAAAAATCAAACTAAATAGACTGAATTTTATCAGTTCGGCTCGATTTTTTAGCCTTTTTTTTCTTTCTGCACACCTCTATGAGCAACCTTTCCAAAGGGATGAGCAGATTTCTCCTTCTAAGAGTGAACGGTGGAATTTACAGTACCATTTAATATACTAGCAATGGGCCATTTTTCAAGGTTGTGTTGATAAGTGGAATCACCAAAATCGACATTGGAGAAGACTGACCACATGAATTTCAAAAGAAGTAGCAAACCCTAGAAGTGAAGTTGTGAAAGAAAAAAGAAATAAAGACAAAAACAATGACGGTAGCAGGAGAAGGAAAAAAACCTAAATATTTTGAAAAAAGAACAAAAAGAAACAAGGGTAAGAAAGACACCTCAGTAAACCTTAGTTGGAGTACGAGGCAAAGTTTGATGGTCGAAATATTAAAGCAAGAAAATAAAGAATAATATGTTTCGAAGGATGTCGCACTAATCGACAGAAAGCAAAAATGGTGACTGAGGAGAGCGATGACATTTTAAAAGAAGAAGAAGAGTCGAAGAGTAAATAAGGAAAGTAGGTGTTCATACTCCAAGTAATAGAAGTGCTTCCTTTCGTTTGAACAGAGTGTGATGAAATGCGCCATCATTACACTGTTACATGACATCATTGCTTTGAGAAACAACACAAGAGGGAAAATGAAACGACACCAGAACAGTTGATCGTCCTAAGACCAATCTCCCAAATTCCAAGTAAGCTTGTCCCTAGCAGATCGACCAATTTCAGCATGAAGACAAGTTAGGGGTCAACTGTTGACAAGACAATCAACTTAATCAAGATTAAATGAAGGTGTAAAGGTTAGTACCAAATCAAGGATAATCTGCCAAGATAATGACAAGGCTTATCACCAAATTAGTTCGCCGAATAAGACAAGACTCTACCCAATTAGCCAGGAGGTGAAGCAAGCTAATTGCCCAACAAAGTTTACCGACCAAGAGGTTGATCATCTTGAGTACTTTAACCCCGATGACAAGTATAAAGGAGCCCGACTAGAGAGCCACAGTTGCACCTACTCTAAACGAGCATCCAGTTATTAAATTCATAATTATCCCTATATATGAGATAATTATCAATTTTTAAATGATAATTGTTCCAATAAAAGGTAGATAAGTGTCGCATTTGTCACAAAATACTTGTTGGTCCCTTGAACGATTAAAAGGCAAGAACTTCACAAGTCTAGAAGGGGGGAGTTGAATAGACTTGTGTAGATCTAAACTTTTTTGCAAAATTTTTAAGGCCTTTAATAAAAATTCCAAGAAGACTCGAAGTCTTCTGATTTTAAAACTAACTGAATGAACATCTAGGTGCGCAGAGTTTAGTGCAGAAACATTTGGTTTGAAAATTCTTTTTCCTTTAAGTTATATATTGCACAAGTAAGCAAGATAAAGAACAAAAAACAAAGAGCACGAGATACCAAATATATAGTGGTTCGAACTAATATGTCCTACATTCACTCTCTTTACCCAACTTGGTATAGAGGACTATCGACTCACTTTTTTTTCCTTACAATAGGAGAGCAGTTTACTTTCTTATAAATCACTAGTGCAACCGATATAAGTAGATGACTAGACTTCTTTCGAAGTCTTACAATGAATATGCGTTTAAATGTAGGTTTGTTAGTGTGAAGATAGTTTGACAGCGTTTTTGCCAGTTTCAATCGCGTGAATATCTTGTGTTGAACTCCTTCTTCATACTCCTATTTAGAGGATTCAATAAGTAGTCGTTTGGAGTTGACTATAGTTTGAAATATCAATAAATTCGGAGTCAGTCAATCACTTTGATTCATTGATCCTTGACTGATTCCATATTATCTTCTTCTGGCCAATCTTTAATAAATCTCGATTCTGACTTGATTCTTGATTTGATTAGCCTTGATTATGGAATCAGTTAGTCGTTTAAAGATTTTCATCGTAATCTAGCTACTGAAGGCAATGCACAGCTCCTAAATTAATGATCTTCTAATCAGAAAACTTCAACCTTAGCTTATCTACATTTTTCATCAGCTGGGTCTTCTTCTACAAACTTGTTCGCTGAAAATGGCCAATCAGCTAACCTTCGCAGTTCAGCTGATCTTCTTTTACACTACTGATCTGACTCTAGGCTGGTCTTGTAGTCAGATGTGGGGATGACAATGGGGCAAGGCAGGGCGGGTATCTAAAAACTCATGCCTGTCCCGCACCTCTGTCCTGCCCCATGCCCCACTTCGGTGCAGAACATTGCGCCCCATGACTGCCCCGCCCAGCCCCATGTTATATACTAAAATATAATATAATATATATTTTAGATAAATTAAAAATATTTTAAAATAAAAATAATGCAACAAATTTATCAAAATATATTCAATAAAAATATTTTTAAGATTATTTTAGATTAGAGTTACAATAACTAAATAATATAATTTTAAGTTTATTTGATATATTGTAAATGTAGGATATTAGATTTATTTTATATATTGTAAAATATTATACATTGGATGTATTTTATATATTATAAAATATTATATATTTATTTAATATATACTACGGGACAGGATGGGGTGGGACGGGGCAGAGCAGGGCAATAAAAATGCAAACTCATGTTTGCCCTGCCCCATGCACAGGGCGGGTCGGGGCTACACCATTCTCAGGATGGGGCGGGGTGGGGTTGCCCCAAATGGAGCATGTCAGGGTGGGACAGCTATGAGACGGGTCATTTTGTCATCCCTAGTCAAATGATCTTCTCTTCTTAAAGTCTTATGTTCTTTTAGCAAGTCTTCTATGCTAAGTTGATCTTTCTGACTCATCTGATCTTCACTTTAGTCTTCAACTAAGGCTAAGGTCTAAAGGCATATAGCTTTTGGGAGCACCTTATCTGACCTTCTTCTCCGTGATAATCTTTGGATCTTCAAGACAATAAAGGTTTCCCCTTAACAAATACCTATCTGTTGGGACAATCTGAGTGTTTTGATTAGATCTCAAAACCCCTGATGAATTTGCCTAAGTACAGTTAGTCAGGATAGTCGTATTCAGGATAGTCAGATTAGGGATTCAGTTCAGGGGGAACGTGTTGAAGACTGAAGAAGATTGGAGTCGACCCAATTATCTGAAGTCTGAAACGCAACTCGTCCTGAAGAAGTTCAGAGTCAGCCTTGTAGAAGATTGCCTGAACTGAAGTGAAGACCAAAGACTTGATGATCCATCCTGAAGACTATCCGGACGTCCCACTGACTTATGTTTCTACTGAGTATTCTAAGCTGCTCAGAACAGAACTTAGTTAGTGAAGGGCAAGTTTAAAATAACCTATCAGGCCAAGCTGAATGCTTGTAAGTCCTGACTTAGGCCTTGGTTCAGTTTACCTGTATCATGTAAGTCCAAAGTAAAAAGGTCACACTTGTCGGGCTGAATAACCTATCAGGCCAAGCTGAATACTTGTAAGTCCTGACTTAGGCCTTGGTTCAGTTTACCTGAATCATGTAAGTCCAAAGCAAAAATGTCATTTATGCTATGGGACAAGAGACAAAGAGAATGTCAGTAAGACTCCAATAAAGACAAACATTCAGGCTGAGTTATTAACAAGAGACTAGAGTATTGAATGTACGAGGAAAGTACAAATGTCAAATGGTCAACTAGCCGTTGGAACGGAAAGCCAATCATCTTTCGACACGCATGTACGGAGTCTGCGAAGCATTTAAGGCGGCATCTAATGCGTCTCAGAGTTACAGGCGGCGGGACAAATATTGCCAGAATAAGCATGACAATTAGGTCAATAGTACATCTAGCCTGCAACCACCCTAAAATAGGAAAGATTTGGGTAAATCTCCTCCAACTGATCTATTTTGAATCTTGTCTATAAATACAGAGAGTCTTGCACCTATTCAAGGCTAACGGGAAATTTCCAAGAGAAAGCTCTCAAGAATCCAAGCATTAAAAGCATACTATAAGCAACACTCTGCAATTAAATTTCCCTAGTGTTGTAGTAGGATTCACTCTGTATTTGCTTAGATCGATAGCTCTTATCTTTAGCATTGTGTTGTATTGCTAGAGCTATCTTAGTTTGAAACCAAGAATATCAAACCACTCAGGGTGTGAGATTGGTTGGTTAGAAGGACTGAGACTTGTAAAACGCCCAGGGGTCAGTTCCTAAGAGAGGAAGTTGGCTATTCGTGTCCCTTGGCACGTAAAAACCAAGTACCTATCCTCAGGGTTTTGAGGATAGCTTCCTGTTAAATCAGGTCGTGGACGTAGGAGTTGGTTATCTCCGAACCACGTTAAAAAGACCCTTGTGTGTTGATTTACATACTTGTTCAGGATCATAACTGTCATCATATTAAAACTGAGCATACTGCATTGTTTTGATATTCAGGCTGAATCAATCATCCTGAGTCTTAATATTGTGCACTCAGCCTTAATCATCAATTTACTAAGCAAACTCAGAGAAAACGTTTTCAGAAACTAAAACGAGTAGAAACTAAGGGCTCACATTCCGCACGCACTCTAGCTTACTGAGATAGTAGCCCAACTGACTAGCTTCTGAGCGGTCAGTAGGATTGTTATCTCTACTGAGCTTCCGAGCACATTACTCACACTCAGCCTATCTGACTCACTACTGACTTGTCCCTGCTGCCCCTACGGACTTTCAGTTTTACTGAGTATCATCAGGATCTTCCTGACTGAGTGTGTAAGAGCATTTTTCTGAGTATTCAGAAAAATCTGACATCAGTGTATTCCCCTCCCCCCATACACTGATTTTACTCGTTTCGGGACCAACACTATCTAATATTAAACTACTCATCAGCTGACTAACATATTCAACTAGTCCTATTATATTCTAAGTTGTTTCCACATCTAACAAAATATACTAACACTTGTCAACTACTTAGAGTTACCTCCTATCTACTTGTATCCTTTAAATACCCTCATTTTGTTGACTGAAGAGGGTAATTCAGAAAAGAATGAAAACAAGAACACCATTTATAAGTTATACCTTACAACATAAGTTATTTAATGTGTGAATTTTTATTTTTTATTTGATGACTTAGTTTAAGATAACAATCATATAACCAAGTTTTTCGTTTCAAGTCATCAATACGAGGATAATATCTTTTTAGTCTTTTTTAGGTTAAAAGAACTTAAAAAGTTGTTCCGACTTAATTCCGTCACAAAAATATTATTAGAAATGCTAAAAAAATTAAATTTGGATCGGGCTCCGACCTTTCAACATACTTATTTAATACTAATAAAATTTTAAAGTATAACATTAATCAAAATTATGTACCTTTTTAGTCTTTCCTTTTTAGTCTTTCCTAGGTTAAAGAATATAAAAAATTGTTCTAACCGACTATTTAGAAAAATATAATTGAAAAAACCATTTTTAAATATTTCTGGTTGGGCTCCGTCCTTCAAGAAAAAACTTTTTAATACTAATAAAAAATTTAAAAAAATAACCATAAAAAATCAAGTATCTTTTACTATTCTTTCCTGGTAAAAAGAATCTAGAAAGTCATTCCGACCCGACTCTATCATAAAAATACTACTTGAAATGTCATTTGTTAAAAATTCCGATCGGATTTTGACCTTTCAAAAATAATTATTTAATACTAACAAATTAAAAAAATATAATGTTAATCAAGATCATATTTTTTTAATCTTTTTTAGATTAAGAGAACCTAAAAAGTCATTCTAACTCAACTCCATCACGAAAATATTATTGACTATGCTATTTTTAAAAATTCCCGACTGAACTCCAACCTTTCGAGAATACTTATTTAATCCAAATAAAAATTTAAAAAATAGTCATCAATGAAATCATGAATATTTTTAGTCTTTACTAAGTAATAAGAATCTAAAAATCCGTTCTTACTCAACTCTATCACAAAAAATTTACTAAAAATTCTATTTTTGGAAAATCTCCAACTGGCCTCTGATCATTCATCAAAAAACTTACTCACTATGTCCACAAAAATATGCATATTTCTTTGCACGTGATTTAATGCAATATGTCGAAAATATTTTGGGGTAATGTGAGGTTCGTTTATGAATAAAGTGAATATTTTTGAAAAGTATATCATATATACTTTCCAAAGATATTCACTTTATTCATAAACAGATCTCATAATAACCCAAAATATTCTCCAACATATTGTATTGTGCAAAAAATGTGTATAGTTTTTATGGATAGAGGGAGTATTTAATACTAATAAAAATTTAAAAAAATAATATCAATTAAAATTATTTATCTTTTTTACTTTCCTAGGTAAAAGACTCTAAAAGTCGTTTCTGCACAAATCCATCATAAAAAATATGATTGGAAATGTCATTTTAAAAAAAAATCTCTGAATGAGCTCCGACCTTTCAAAAATACTTGTTAAATACTACTCCCTCCGTCCCGGAGCAACTTGCAAGGGGTGGAGGGCACATAAATTAAGGAATAAAGTAAAAAAAGTAGTGTTTTGAGAGTTAATTTGGTAAAATTTTATGTAAAAAGTAAAGAAGTTAGTTGGATTGAGTGTAATGTGGGCCCAAAAAGTGAAAAAGTAGTGACATTTTGTGTAAATATGTAGATATTGTGAGGGTGAAGTTTATAAAAGGGTTTCCATTTTTTGCCTTGCAAGTTCCTCTGGGACGTCCCGAAAAGAAAAACCTGCAAGTTCCTCTGGGACGGAGGAAGTAGTAATTAAAATTTAAAAAAAATAACGTCAATCAAAATCATGCATTTTTTTAAATCTTTTCTAGTTTTAAAGGACATAAAAAGTCATGCCGTCTAACTCAATCCAAAAATATTATTGGAAACGTTCATTTTTTTAAAATCTCTGTTGGGCTCGGGCCTTTCAAAAATATTTGTTTAGCACTAATAAAAATAAAAGAAATTAATATTCAATGAAATCATGAATCTTTTTAGCCTTTTCCAGATAAAAACCTTAAAAGTCGTTGGACATGACCCCGTTACGAAAAATATTATTATGAATGCTATTTTTGAAAATTTTCAGTTGGGCATCTTTTAAAAATACTTGTTGAAACTAAATAAAAGTTTAAATAAATATCGTCATTCAAATTTATGTATTTTTTTCCGTATTTCTTAGTATAAAAAGATGGTAAATTCGATTTTGAACTGGCTTGCAATAAAATATTATTGAGAATGTATAGAAATAATTTTAAAAATAACTTTTCGCTATCAATAGTAAATTATAAAATATTATCTTTTAAATTATTTCCTAAAACTAATGTATTAATTCATTGTAGGAACGAAAATATGGAAATGAATAGAGGTGAGAAGAGATAAAAATAAGAAAATGAGAATTAAAAGATAGAGTAAGTCTCTTGTGCACCAATTACACGGTACAACTCTAGTTCATTTTAAAAAAGTTAAACAGTTTATAACTGAAAAGTTAAACAGTTTATTACTGAAAAGTGTATCTTTCATAGTTTAATTTTTCAGTAATAAATTGTTTAACTTTTCAGTTATAAACTATTTAACTTTTTAAAAATGAACTTGAGTTACACCGTGTAACTGGTGCATATAAGACTAATCCTAAAAGATATATTGGACATTTTAGAAACTTACATAAAATTATGGGTGTGCATATTCTGAATCCTCTTTTCTTTTCTTCAAACAAGTTAATTTTTCTCTACCGATTGAACTTGCTTCTCCATAGAGATTCAAAATATTTTCAAATAAAGGATGTCCTCTAGTTTTGGTGATGTAAATTCGAGGATATAATTATTTGCTGCAATTAAAGCTAAAAATGAGGTTAATTATTTGCTGCGATTAAAGCTAAAAATGAGGTTAATTATTTGCTGCAATATATATATATATATTGAGTCTACAGTGAATACAGGCTAGTCAAGAGCGAGCGAGAGCTGGAAATATAGAGGGAATTGTATTAAAACTGAAAGAGAAAATACAAGAAGCTTAGTCTTATTTTAGTAAGAAATAAAGGGCATGCCTAAGGTATCTCTACCACATACAATACAACATCTCCAACAAATTCGCGTCTCACTCCTCCTCCCACCACTTTTCTCATTGCCACCAATTTACAAGTCCCTTTGTTCCTCTCTCTCTCTCTCTCTTCCCCCTAGCAAAAAAAAACACGCAGAGGAACCAATCATCAATCAAACAAACAAAACCAGAAAAAAGAAAGAAAGAAAAAATTATGTTGAATTTGAATGAATGAATTCCTGAGCTAGGTAAGTTAGCTTAGGCAGCCATAAAACAAAATATTATTATTATTATTATTCGAAATTGCACGGCAGCAATAATAATAATAATAATAAGTAATGGGGGCGCAAGGTGTAACATATAATTCTGTGCGCCCTCCAACAAGAAGAACAAGTAATAATAATAAGGTGGTTATGAAGATGGTGGTGGTGATGGTGCATGTAGTAGTAGTAGTAGGTGCAGCAGCAGCAGCAGCAGGAGAGAAAGAGAACTCGTCAGAGGCTCTCCTCAAGTTCAAAAGCGCCCTAGCAAACACGGATCCGGGTCTTGATGATTGGGTTTCATCGACGGCGCCATGCTCAGGGAATACAGGGAATTGGAGGGGGGTTCTGTGCTTCAACGGCTACGTATGGGGACTGCAGTTGGAGAACATGAAGCTGACAGGCCAAATCGACGTCAACTCTCTTGCTCCCTTGCGTTTCCTCCGCACCCTCAGCTTCATGAACAACAGCTTTCAGGGGGAAATGCCTGATTGGAGGAAGCTAGGTGCTCTCAAGTCCTTGTACTTGTCCAACAATCAATTTTCTGGTGAGATTCCACAAGATGCTTTCAGGGGCATGACTTCTCTAAAGAAGGTTTATTTGGCCAACAACAAATTTACTGGCCCTATACCCGTTTCTCTTGAATCTCCTAAACTCATTGAGTTGAGGCTCGACAACAATCAATTCACCGGAACCATACCCCCCATCAGCTCTGATAATCTCAAAGTTTTCAATGTCTCCAACAATCAATTGGAGGGTCCCATCCCTGCACCTCTCCTCAAAATGGATCCAACCTCATTTGCAGGTATGTATGATTAACATTGATTTGATTTTTTTGCAAGCAATTACTAATCCCATAATTAAATGTCACAATCACATGCATGCATGCAGGCAACAAAGCGTTGTGCGGAAAGCCTCTGGGAGCATCGTGCGATCCCCCCATCCCCCCGCCAGACTTGGAGCCATCTCTTTTCCCTCCGCCTCCACCAGCAGCTGATGATGTTGCTCCTCCTACAAATCAAAGCATCTCTCCCTCAACAATTGCAATTATAGTCTTATCCATTCTGCTATCCTTGTTCCTCATCATATTGCTTATTCTCCTGTGCCGGCGTAGCCGCAAAAAACAAACTGGGACGGCAGAAATGTCACCACCCTCCTCCTATACTGAAAAAACTGGTTCTGCAGCAGCAGCAGCAGTTGTTTCTGCCCGCGGCGCTGCTATTGGTGGTGACATGGGAGGAAAGCCACAGCAACAACAACAGGCCGCTGGTGCAGGTAAATTGTCATTTGTGAGAGACGATAGGCAGAAGTTTGACTTACAGGACTTGATGAGAGCATCGGCGGAGGTGCTAGGAAGTGGCAACTTCGGTGCTTCGTACAAAGCAGTGCTGGTTGATGGAGAGGCACTGGTTGTGAAGAGGTTCAAGCAAATGAATAACATTGCAAGAGAAGACTTCCATGAGCACATGAGAAGAATCGGTAGGCTCAAACACACCAATCTACTCCCACTTGTCGCTTATTTGTATCGCAAAGAAGAGAAGCTATTGGTCTTTGATTTTGTCTCCAATGGCAGCTTAGCAACCCACCTTCATGGTAATTAACTAGTAATGAAACTCTTTACTTTGCTACATATACATGCATGCATATGATGGATGTTGAATATATATTCATTGATTTATGCTTAGGAAAACTTTCGGATGATCAGCCGAGGCTAACCTGGGCAAACCGGTTAAAGATTATCAAAGGAGTAAGCAAGGGGTTGGGCTATCTCAATGCGGAGCTTCCAAGCCTAAGTGTCCCTCACGGCCACCTTAAATCATCAAATGTGCTACTAGACGACAACTTCAATCCCCTGCTTATGGACTACGCTCTAGGCCCAGTGGTGAACCCAAACCAAGTCCACCAAGTCCTGGTCGGTTACAAGTGCCCTGAATATGCCCATACGGGTCGTACTTCCAAGAAAACTGATGTCTGGTGCTTGGGCATTTTGATTCTAGAAATCCTCACAGGAAAGCTCGTGGCCAAGTACCTAGCCCAACAGTATGGTCCCGATTTAGCTAAATGGATCGATGACATAATTCAGGAACCAACCTTCGACAAAGAAATGGAGATTAGCAGTGATAGTTGCAGCAGAGCTGAAATGGAGAAGCTTTTGCAGATTGGGATAGCTTGCTGCCAAGAGGACTTGGACAAGAGGTTAGATTTGGAGGAAGCACTTAAAAAGATTGAACAAGTACAACAACAGTAGCAACCTAACTAGCTCGCTATATATATATGTGTGTGTGTTTTATTTAAATTTCTACGTGAATGAATTTCTTTTTTCTTATTAATTGTTTGGAGTCAGTCAGTTGTACGTATCATTGTAATTGTAACCCGAAAAAGAATTAACTTAGAGGTTGTGGCTTGGCAGCTTACATAGGGAATTCATATATTATAATTATTGTAGAATACTGCAATTTACTCCTAATGAATCTGATGACACCACATTTCCTTGTGAGAAATATACATGCATGTTTTACCCCCCAAATCAACAATTGTAAACCATCAGCATCTGTTTGTTCACTATGATTGTTAAATGTACGTGAAATTGCTATGACAACTTAACCTGCATAATGCATATATAAAATCAACATTGCAAACAAGTGAAGTCAATGAAATGAAAAATTGTCCTAGATATATATATATAACCAAACAATTATTCTTCTCCTGGCTAGCAGTGGAGGTACATTTAGCCATGGAAGTACTAAGGGTGTTTTACATATTAGTTCAAAAAAATTACTATATTTATAAATTGGTTCATAAAAATTTGCACAGAAGTGTTTTTTGTGTTTGCACATAAGTATTTTTTTTTTTCACATAAACCATTTTGTAATTTGTACGAATTTGTTGAACTAATTTGTACTTTTCTCAAGTACTAATATTAAAGTGTAAATGCCCAAATATACATGCAAAGTGCAGAAGCATGGAAATTAGGTGAAACACAACTCTTCCACGAAACCATCTCTCAACATATATAGTAAAATAAAGACTCAAAGCACAATAATTTTCTTTTTCTGTCCCTCAACATCTATTCTCATCCTCAATAATCTATTTTATCCTTTGTAACATTACTCTTATCCCATCTTTTATCCTCTATCCTATCACACACAAATCCTATTCCTTATATATAAAATTTAAAACACAATTTAAATACCTCCAGAAATTAAACATTGGAGGTGCCGGCGGACTTGACGACGGAGGAGCAGCGGAGATGCGGCCCCGTCGTAACAGATGGGGGAACGGTTGCTAGGGCCTCCGCCGTGGTGGAACAAGTGTAGGTGGTGGTGGTGGTGGTGAAAATAGCAATTTGAGGACGGGGAAAAAGAAGAGGGGTAGACCTAGGAAGTACGACGCGGAGGGGAATCATCGCCGCCGGAGGGTAACTTTTTTCTTCTGCGTGAATCTTGTTTCCTTGAACTCATTTTTGCTTCCTTCGGAGGGGTGTTGTTTCAGATTAAGTTTCTACTTGGAAATTCAATTTTAGGGATCTATTCTCTCTCATAATTACTTTCTTGATTTTCTGCTTCTTGCTCCCTGTAAATTTAGGAGAGATGCAATTTTCTTGGATTTCGTCGATTGAAGATTGAGCTTCAACGAACAGTGATTCCCGGTCATGCGCTTCGACAGTGTCGGCCATGACTTCCATTGATTGTCGACAAGAGCGTTCGATAATATCTGGGTTTTTTTTTTTTTTTGAAAATGGAGAGCGAAGGCGAGAAGTTTGAGCTGGATTCTGAGTCCAACCATGGAACCACTGTTGAAGCGTACTTCCATCTTCGCCCAAAGATTCAAAGCTGTTCGCCGGAATCCATGGCTTCGACTGGAGCTTCCGTGGGGACGGTGGAGAAAAGGTGAAAAAAGGCAGGGTGTTGTTTCATGTTTGTGTGATTAGTTCTAAAATTGTGGGATAATGATGGGTAATGTCATTCAAAGGCAAAATAAATTATATTTTTAAATGAGGACAATCCAGATCATAGCGGTAGTAAAAGTGAAAAAAAAAAATCTCCCTAAAAAATAAAAAATAAATATTATGTGAAAATAATTCATGATAAACTTATCATAAAATTATTTTAATGTAAACATATAAATTTTATTGATCTCAACTTTTGATATATCTGATAAATATTTTAATACACTTAATTAAATATTTAATACAGTAAAATTTACTCATAATAAATTTATAATAAATTATTTTTATACAATACTTTAACCGCCCTGAAATAAAACAAGAATAGTGGGAATGATATATGAGAGACATGCAAACATTATTATTTTTTAAAATATATTTTGCATGACTGATATATAACATGATGAATATGGACTGTTTGAACATATTGCAGTTACCTATATAACTTTTAGAGTGATTTGACTGACTTTATAAATTTTTTAAAATAGTTTATAAATTTTTTTTAGAGGTGGAGCAAATATCGGTATATCGTATTTATCATACAAAAAAATACTGAATTTATCGAAAATTTCAGTACGATATGATACTATATCGATATTTTCGACACGGTATCAGTATACCAATATATACCGAAAATATTCTGGTATATCGGCATATGGGGGTGAGCACTACTCGGTTTTAACCGAAAAACCGAACCGAACCAAACCGAAATAAGAATTTGGTTCGGTTAATTTGGTATTCGGTTCAGTTTTGGTTTTAAATATTTAATATTTTGGTTTTCGGTTTCGGTTTCGGTTTTTAAGATAAAAAAACCAAAAAACCGAAAACCGAACCGAATTTAAACACATATATATATATATATATATATAATTATATATGTATAATACTATTACTAAATATTATATTACATAAATATAATTACATTACATATAGATAAAAAAAACCGTAACCCTCAAATCTGTAAGTTACCACTTCCAAATTCCCTCCCTCACCACGGTCACGACGTCTCATTTCCAGAAATTCCCTCCCTTACCCTCACGCCGCTCACCCCATTCCCATCCGTTGCCGTCCGCCTAGCTCACGGCAGGCGGCCACCAAGTCACCACTTCTCCTCTCCCTGTTTTCGCACATACAAATTTGACTAGTGATATTTCGGTTAATATGGTTTTGAACCGAAACCGAACCAAAAATTTCGATTTTGATTTTTTCGATTTTTAATGTATATGGTTCGGTTTTGGTTTCTAATAATAATAAATTCGGTTAGGTTGGTTTTGGTAATTTGGTTCGGTTCGGTTACCAAACCGAACCATGCTCACCCTTATCGGCATATATCATTTTGGTAATTTAATATTAATATTTAATATTAAATTTATTTTTATTTAATTAAAATTATACTTTAATTATTTTGGTATGGGCGGTATACCGACATAGTCGCTATTTCGGTATGGACCGGTATTTTGATATAGATCGGTATATCGATACGGTACGGTATGTAGTATGCATTTTTGTTATAACAAAAAATTCGGTACGGTATCGGTATGCAAAAATACATACCGAAAATATTGGTACGGTACGGTATGCCACCACTAGTTCTTTTGAAGTGTTTGGTATGTCTAACAATTTATAAAAAATTTAAATAAACTTCTTACATTTTAAAAGCCGCAAAAAGTAAATTAAAAGTTCTAATTTATTTTCTCATCATTTCCTGCTTAACCCACTCAATTCACCCTAAACCCCACCACCACTCTATGACCTCTACCTCAACATAAAAATAAAAAATATTACATACATCCTACAAAAATTCACATACTTTTTTTTTTTGGTTTATCACACAAAAGTTTGCATATTCTCAAAATGAAAATATTCATTTAAATCTCCATACTCAAAATTCTTACCTCACAATATACATTCTACACATTCTATTCATTACACTTTTTTTTTAAATCTACCCCCAAAAGTACAGTAGACTTTTGGGGACGAAGGTAGTATTAATTTTTTATTGAATTAAATTTTTTTAAAAATTAAGATAAATTATCAAAGAGCTTTGTATTAGTCAGACACTTCAACAACTTATAAGCTACTTAAAAATAACATCTTATAAGCTCTCAAAACAACTTATAAGATATTTAAAACAAATTAACCAAACAACTTCTTAAGCAACAACTTTGCTACATATGTATTCAATTTAACTTACTTTTTTTTTTCTTTAGGTCTCATTTATGGTGATTTTTAATTTATTATGGTGAGAATAAATGTGTTGTGGCATGATCCTCCCTAAGTATAGGCTTAAGTTCAATACTGAAAGGACCAAATCTAAGTCCAGTTACCGATCGAGCTTATTGAAGCTTAGAGATGTTCTAACAGTCCGTTTGAGGTTGTATGAAGCTCGGAGGCGCCTCTATGGTTCGTCCGAGGACGTCAGAAGCTCAGATTACCTTTATAGAATGTACAAGGTCTGGAGAAGCCGAATTATGACAACTTTAGAGTCCGAGGATCATATTCCTGGAAGCCAGAGATCCATTTCACCTTTCTGAGGTTCGATAACCAACAAGCTCCTAGCTAGTTGCACGAACGAGGATCCTCAAGGTCGAGAAAGGAATCAAATTTGTTAGTTAAGCACATCTAAGCCAGACATATTTTACTATCTTGTTAATTGTTCGCACACGTAGTGCCCATCTATTGGCTTTCGGACTATCCTCTAACGCAGTAATGCAGTCGCAATCCAAAGCTTAAAGGCCTAGGGACCACTTGTCACATGGTCTTGGCTTTGTTTTCACAATGTATATATATGACATCTAAGGGCCATCACAAGACACATATTCATATATCTAAACATCACATATTGAAGTCACAATTCTTGTAATATAAGACTAGGCAATTCTCCTAATTTCTGTGTGTCGTCGTGTTCATCTTCAAGCCTTCAAATCTTCAAGTTTCTCATACCCTCTCACCCATTTTTAAGTTACCATGACCAAATCCAGGGTTATTGTTACTTCCCAAAAGGGAACCTCAACCTCTCTTCCTTTCACTCATCTTGCTCAGCCATATACATCATCCCTCGATGTGATTCCTCCCACCGAGGCAACATTAACTCTTGACTTTGCCCCAGCAGTTGAGCAAGCTCAGTTCATGCTTGATGATGCACGAGAGAGTTATTGACCATTCCCATGCAAGACTTCAAGTCCTCTGAGCAGATGTAATTGATCATTCAAGAACTTAATAAAAAAGTCAAGAGGAAGAGGGCAGCTCAAAGCCCACCTTGAACCCCAAAAAGAAAGTATAATTTCTGTCAACATGAGGCTCGGAAGCTTAAGAAACGTTAAGGAGAAAGTCAAATAGAGACTAATGAAGGCAATTCTTGCTCGGTTTTCAGTCATCTAGGCTCTAAAAACTCCAAGAGGTCCTCCTCTTAGCCTGTAGATCAAGGAGTGTTAGTTGTATCCTTTTTCCCAAAGTCTTTAACGAGGTTGTCGAAGTACCCCACACTATGCAAACTTTGCACTTGGGAGGAGCAGAGCCCGGTAACTCAGTCTGAAAGCACATGATTTTTGCTCAGAGCTACTTAGGCATGACCAACCTCGTAGTTTAGCCCATGATCAATTGGACCCTGAGAATTTACCCTATTATGTCTACAAGGACCCAACTGGCTTCGAGGAGCCAGCTACCGAAGTGGTAAGCACAGCAGCTGCGCAAAGCAGCCAACAGTCCTCTTTGCCTTGCAAAATAGGCTCACCGAGGTGGAGGGCAAGGTGAAGACAATGGGGGATCTTCCTATACGATTAAGCTCGGACAACAAGCCCCTTACCATCGCCCTAGAATGTGCTCCAATTCAGTCAAAAATTACTCATATCCAAGCTTTCCTCTATAAGGGAACAACATATCCAGAGACTCATCTCTTTAAGTGGTAAGTAAATCTTTCCCCCTCCATTCACAGTTTCTCTGAGCTCGGAGAGAAGTTTGTGTCCCACTTTGCTGCAAATATTAACAAATTTGAGAGTCGTCATCGACTCATAAGGGTCAGACAACTAAATAATAAAATGGGGAAGTAGTATATCAATAGGATAAATGAGATTATCCTGAGTGGAGAGCCCGTAAGCAACGATTTGGCACTCCATTCCATCTTCGAAGGCTCTAGGAAGGGTTCTTCTATATTCCGTAGTCTTGCCAAAGATCTTCTCATGACCTTTACAGAATGTAAGAGGTGGGCTGACAAGCTCATTAATCGTCAAAAGTTGTTGGTCCTAAAGTTGGGCGAAGTAATGGAGGACGAGGAACAGAGGAAAGTGTTCTCATCCAAAAAGAAGAAGAATAGAAGTCAAGGTTCTAAAGCTCTTGGAATCTTCAAAAGGTTAGATGCTGGTGATGAGGTCAACATCATTGAAAAGCTCAACTAAACCCCCGCATTCATTTTCAATATCGTAAAGAACAAAGATATACTCAAACCTTCTCACTCTATGCACCAAGTACCTCGTCGGCCTAATGATAAATAATTTTGCGACTGTGACGATAACCCTGGCTAATACGAGCATGTGTCGTGATCTCCTAAAGCAATTTTAGAAGTTGTTCAAGGAAGGGAAGCTGAATGAGTATGTTAAGCAGCAGATGGAAACATAAGAAACTGCAGATCACGGCCCTTCGAAGAGATAGAGAAAAAACTAAGATCCACCCGATCAACTAGCTAACATCACTCACCTCGAGGATGAAGAAGACAACTCTCTAAATGAGAAGCCCCCACTTCAAACCAGGAGAGACAAGTTAACATGCTCTATCCTGCAGGAGCTAAGGATGGACTCACACATGTGATCAGTTCTTTCAATAGGAGGAAGAAATCTGAACTTAGGGCACTCAATGAGATTAATCTTATCGCATTTCCTGAGCCAAGCATTTTCAAAAGTTGCATGATCTCATTCTCAAACAAAGATAGGAAAGGGATGATGTGCTCAAAAAATGATACCTTCATCATCTCAGCCAAGATTCTCGCAATGAATGTGAGTCGCATCCTCGTCGATAATAACTATTTCTGCAATATTATTTTTAAGTCCGCCTTGGACCAGATGGAAAATCTTACGAGATACATCAAGCCATATGACACTATTATTAAATGCTTAGGAGATATGACTGTTACCGCCTATGGAAGGTCAAGTTTGTTGTCGAGCTCATTTGTTGTAAAGATAAAAAGGTTAGGATAATCAGGCTTGTCAGGTTTGTAATAGTCGATTAGCCAAGTATCTATAATGACTTTCTAGGTCGTCATTTCCTTAAGTCTCTTGAGGTTGTTGTGTCCTCGAATTTCTATTGTATCAAAATTTCCACCATTGAGGGTGTGGTTGGCACCGTTAAAGGTGACCAAAGAATAGCTAAGAAGTGTTTATCGAAAAAAGCAAGAACCTAAACTCGCCAATGAGATGGACGTCGGCCTCGCACAGTTCGAGACTCAGGTCATCGTGGACATTGACCTGGCATCAAATTATCTCGCAACTAATAAGAAAGAATGCTCAAACGAAGTGGAAATGGCAGATCTTGAAGACTTGGAACCAAGACTGGATTACCAACCAGTCATTTTCAACCTAGATCCTCGAGGCAAAATCAAAGACCCAAGGAGCGTAAAAAGAGTTTTACTTAAGGAGCTCATACATATTTTCGTTGACCTTATTTGTCCAGAGCTCAAGGTACTCATCAGATCTCAAATTTCAATAGATATGAGGAGGCAGATAATAGAGTTCTTCAAAAGCAGTATCAATCTCTTTGCATGGTCCCACCATGGCATGGTTAGAATTGACCCTAAACATGCTTGTCATCACCTAAAAATTAACCCGAAAAAAGCTTGTTTCACAGAGATGTCGAATATTCAACCTCAAAAAGTACGATGTCTTAGCCGAAAAAGTCAAGAAGTTAACAACAATTTGATCAAGCATGCTAAGGACGATTCTTAGTGGGTTGCCAATGTTGTTCTCACGAAAAAAACAAATGGATCGTGGAGATTGTGCATAGACTTCACAAATTTGAATGATGTTTTGTCCAAAATATTATTTTTCAATGGCCTATATTGACCATCTCGTGGGTAATATAGCCAGGCACAAGATGATGTCCATTATTAATAGTTTTGCAGGGTATTAGCAGATTTCAAACTGAGAAAGACATGTATAGCTAAAAATGATGTCATTTGGACTAACAAATGCTGAAGCTACTTATGAAAGGTTGGTAAACAAAATGTTTGCTGGTCAAATTGGCAAAGAGTTTGAATCAGAATTCGTCCCATAACTATTTGACAAAATAGATTTAGTCCCAAAATTA
>JAPKLY010000024.1:2250990-2268707 GCA_026898435.1 Prunella vulgaris | reverse complement strand
TAATAATAATAATAATAATAATAATAATAATAATAATAATAATAATAGCAATAGTTATACTAACTATTAAGTCTATTATCATTATAATATTTATAAAAAAATATTTAATCGAATATTTACGAATATCGAATCGAATATCATTATTTTGTATTCGTATTTGAATAATAATCGAATCGAATCGAATATTTGTAATCGAATTTGAATCATAAAAATTCGAATATGAATATCAAAATTCGGATATGAATACCGAATCGAATCAAAATTATTTGATTCGTTTGCAACCCTAAAGAGGAGTCATGTGTCGAAAGAACAATTCACTTATGATAAGCAAGTCAAAGTTTAATTAATTTGCGGTTGTGATTGAATAGGTTCATGCAGAGTATGATATGCATCCTCATAGAAAGTTAATGTCACTCTTACATATTCTGCATATACAACAATCTAGCAAGCAGATGGTCATAAGATTGATATTACTAACGAAATCATAAAAAGTCTTAAGAGAGTAACAAAAATAAATATATCAATGTAGTCTAACTGGTCTGTCTTAATCAATATCCTTTGCAGTAGCTAGCCACATTCATCAATCTAACAATTACATATATATATATATATATATATATATATAGCAACACTCAAACACAAATATATAGATGACCGGCTATCAAAGCTATACATGCTCGTGTTAAACAACTGATACTATAATAAATATTATAGTACTAGCTATTTGGAATAAACGTACCAATTTATAATTATTAAAACGAAATATATAATAATCATTAACACTAATTTAGACGAAGCTAATATTGACTTATAGAAGAGAGCATGACATGGTGAAGTAATTTGTAAAGAACATAAACCTAGCTATATATAGTAAGTGTGCAAGTCCCCTACACTTCAAATTCAAGAAATCTTTAATTTTCCAGTACTAAAAACAAACAAGATTAACTCACAACATATATATATATATAGGATTGCATTGTAATACATGTAGACTTTATATATACTTAGGGCTCATTTGGTTCGTAAGATAAAAGTATCTATCCCTAAAAAACATGCATGTTTTCGACGGATAAATACTTTTATCTTACGAACCAAATGAGCCCTTAGAAGATGAAATCAAGTAAGTTTGTTTAGAAATATAATAATTAGCTTATTTGACTTAGGGTGGATTATATAATAAAATGAATATCGTGTAAATAATTTTACAAAAATTAAGAATTATTATAAAACGACAAGTGTATAAAGCTGTAAATGTCAACCTTTATATAAAATTCTCTGAGCTCCATTTGGATAGGTGGATTTCACACACAAATAATCACCATCTCTATGGATTTAGAAATACTAAGATTTGAGTTTATATTTAAAATGGAAGAATTATAAATCCTCCTCAAGACCATGTCATTTATGAAATTCCTCCCCCTACCACATTTCATCTCTATCTCTCAATATTTTTTCCTTCTTTCTCATCTCTTTATAATTTTTAACTTGAAATATATTATGTTTTACATGTATTTTTTTTTAAAATTCAGGCTCCATTTTAATGAATGAATTTCACACACAAATAACAACTATTTTCAAGTAAGTTAGATGAATTTACAAATACTTAAATTTGGGTTTATGTTCAAAATGGAGGAATTATAAATTCTTATCAAAACCATGTCATTTGTGAAATCTCTTCTCTCTTTTTATGTATAGATTTTTCTTTATTTTTTTCCTTTTCTCTCGTCTCTTCGTTATTCGTGATTTGAAATATATATCTTCTTACATATATATTTTTTAAAATTCATCATTTTCAAAACATTCAGGATTAAAAAATTCATACTTTAACCTTCACTTAAACTTCCCTCATCAGGTTGACGAGAGCAACATAATATATGCGTGTGTGTGTGTGTGTGTGTGTGTTGGGAATATTATTAGGAGTGGAGTGTATACATACATTTTCAAACTCAGAATAAACCACGCCGGTAACCGCCAAAAATCTTCTCAATCATTCTCTCTCAATAACCACCATCACCTCCAACAACACTCTCTTTCTTTCTATCACAGAAACCCTAGAAAATCCAATTTTGGTCACAAAAATGCCGGAAAATTTATGTTTTCTGCTGCCTCTGTATCTTCTTTTCTTCATTATCAGCATTCTGGTTTCTTCACCCGAATCAAATTCTCAACAAAGTAATTTATTTATTTATTCATACATTGAAGATTTCAGTTGTTGGTAATTTTTCTGAATTTGTAAATTTACAGGTCCAGCATATCTTGGATTGTTGTCAAATGCCACGGAATTTCCCCCGGAAGATTACTATGATTACATCATAGTTGGAGGCGGGACAGCCGGTTGCCCACTAGCAGCGACGCTATCGGAAGGGTTTCGGGTTCTTGTTCTTGAAAGAGGAGGAGTTCCCGTTGGGGACTCCAATTTGATGAGTCGAGATGGGTTTCTGGCAGCACTAACGGAAGTTGATGAGTTTGAGTCCCCTGCTCAAGCTTTCACATCCGAAGAGGGAGTTCCCAACGCTAGGGGCAGAGTTCTTGGAGGAAGTAGTACGATTAATGCGGGTTTCTACAGTAGAGCTGAAGTCGGGTTTTACGAAAGATCGGGGATGAAGTGGGATCTGGCATTGGTGAATGAGTCATATGAATGGGTGGAAAAGGCGATTGTGTTCAGGCCCGAGTTGAAGAACTGGCAATCCAGTGTTCGAGATGCATTCTTGGAGGCTGGGATCGCTCCCTACCGTGGATTCACTTTGGATCACCTTGTGGGCACTAAGATTGGGGGTTCTACGTTTGATAGCTATGGTAACAGGCACAGCGCAGCAGATCTTCTCGGCTATGCAAATCCTGCGAATATTGATGTTGTGGTACGAGCTAGTGTGGAGAGAATTGTTGTTTCATCTTCAAAGGAGGCAATCGGCGTGGTGTTCCGTGATCGGGATGGGGGGTATCACCTGGCTCTGGTGAAGGATAAGGGGGAGATCATAGTGTCAGCGGGGTCTATAGGAAGCCCTCAACTGCTGCTGCTGAGTGGGATCGGTGCAAGGCCTTATCTGTCTTCCTTGGGGATTCCGGTGGCGCACCATTCGCCTTACGTTGGCCACTTCATGTACGATAATCCAAGAAACGGAATCTCCATCGTACCCCCGGTGCAGCTGGATCATTCTCTTATCCAAGTTGTTGGCATTACCACTTCAGGCGCTTATCTGGAAGCAGCATCCAACATAGTGCCCTTCCTCTCCCCTGCTCATCCCGCCTTCATCAGGCCGTCGCCTTACCTCACGGTTGCCACTCTTATGGAGAAGATAGTAGGGCCCCTCTCAGCCGGGTCTCTAACATTAGCATCCACAGATGTGAGAGACAACCCAAAGGTTCGTTTCAACTATTTCAGAGATGGAGCAGACCTGGAGTCGTGCATCAACGGGACGAGGAGAATTGGGGAGGTGCTGAGAAGCGGTGCCATGGATGGATTTAAGTTTCAAGAATGGTTTGGAGGGAGGGAATTCCGGTACGTCGGGAGGGGGTTGCCACGAGATGAGTCGAACGAGGAGGAGATGGGGGAGTTCTGCAGGCGAACAGTGAGCACCATATGGCACTATCATGGCGGATGCGTCGTGGGAAAGGTAGTTGATGCGGACCTCAAAGTGATGGGAATACATGGCCTTAGGGTAGTCGATGGATCAACATTGACACTCTCACCGGGTACCAATCCTCAGGCTACACTTCTCATGATGGGGAGGTTGGTACCAATTCATAATATAATAATATTATTATGACAATGGATATATTATACCAAACCATTACTTTTACTTACTGTGTAATTTAATTTGGTGGTGCAGGTACTTTGGGATGAAGATGCTTAGAGAAAGAAGGATAGAGGAGAAGTAATCCCATCTATGTACAAATTATCATTGATACAAGTTTACATAAAGAATGATTGATTGCGTGCTTGAATTCACTGTTGCAATTTTACAATCCAAAGAGCTAGTAGTAATTAATCATGTCGTTTGTTTGGTACATCTAATGACACTTGCTGCAAATCATATGTATATATAATAATAATAAAAATAGAAAAAGAAAAATGTGTGTGTGTGTGTGTGGTGTCGTCCCATAAATATCTTATTCGCTGCTTGTACGCAGATTCACACTCTCCACCTCCCATTTTCTCCAACCACTTAGCTCCTCTTAATTATTTACTACCACTTAGATCAGAAACAAACAAACAAAAGAAACTGAACTATTAATCATGCAGGCTTCCACCTCCTTTGCAATTCCTCCTCCTCCTTATCTCAGAAACCAAACAGTACCTGCATCCTCTTCTCCCCATCCACGCAACTAACACTACTTGCCTCATCATCATATCTCATTCTCTCATTCCCTCCACAAATTCTCCCTCTCCACTCACAATTACTCACAACCTGTAGCTGCAGTATCAAAATCACACAATGCACCCTGCTCCATCCTAGTTTCTGAAAAGCTGAGAGAAGCGGGGCTCAATTTGCTCCGCACTTTTGGCAACCTGGAATGTTTGTACAATCTTTCACAGGTGGATTTGTGCACAAGGATTAGGGAGTTTGATGCGCTGATTGTGCGTAGCGGGACTAGGGTGACACGGCAGGTGTTTGAAGCGGCCAAGGGAAGGTTGAAGGTGGTGGGACGAGCTGGGGTTGGGATTGATAATGTGGATCTACAAGCAGCTACAGAGTTTGGGTGTCTGGTGGTTAATGCTCCCACCGCTAATACCATTGCTGCCGCCGAGCATGGCATTGCTTTACTCACTGCCATAGCGCGGAATGTTGTCCAATCAAATGCATCCATGAAAGCCGGTTGGTAACAATTTAAAGAATTTATGATTGACATGTATATGTTTAATTATACTATGTTTCAGGATAATGGGAACACAATAAATACGTGGGTGTTTCTGTGGTTGGTAAGACTTTGGGAGTGATGGGAATTGGTAAAGTTGGTTCAGAAGTTGCCAGACCTGCTAAAGGACTTGGAATGCATGTGATTTCCCACTATCCGTATGCTCCAGCTGAGAGAGCACGGGCTCTTGGTGTGGACTTGGTGTCTTTTGATGAGGCCATCTCCTCTGCTGACTTTGTTTGTCTGCATATGCCTCTTACTCCTACAACAAACAAGATATTCAATGATCAAACATTTGCAAAGATGAAGAAGGGAGTCTGCATCATCAATGTTGTCCGTGGTGGTGTTATAGATGAAGATGCTTTAGTCGGGCACTTGACGCCGGAATAGTGGCTCAGGTACTTACCTTCAAACAACTTATCCTTTAAAACAGATGATGCTTAATTCCTCCTCCTCCTCATCATCATCATCCTGCAGGCGGCCCTGGATGTGTTCACAAAGGAGCCCCCATCCCAAGATAGCAAATTAGTCCTACATCAGAATGTCATAGCCACACCTCATCTTGGAGCAAGCACAAAAGAAGCTCAGGTCTGATATTTAATTTGATCATCAGTTAATTAATTCATTGATTAATAATAATGTAATTTGTGCAGGAAGAAGTTGCTATTGAAATAGCAGAGGCAGTTGTTGGTGCACTAAGAGGGGAGTTGTCTGCCACTGCAGTAAATGCTCCCATGGTCCCTCCCGAGGTTCTGTCGGAGTTAGGTCCTTATGTTATTCTAGCTGAGAAGCTTGGTAGACTAGTTGTGCAGTTAGTTGCTGGAGGAAGTGGAATCCAATCTGTGAAGGTGGTCTATACCACAGCTCAGGATCCAGACAACCTGGACACTAGGATTCTTCGAGCCATGATGACAAAGGGCATTATTGAGCCTATATCCAATGCATGTATCAACCTAGTCAATGCAGACTTCATAGCCAAGCAAAAGGGCCTCAAAATTAGAGAGGAAAGACTTGTTGTCAACTCTCCTTCGCCTGACCAGCAACCTGTGGAGTCGATTCAAGTACAAATAAGCAACGTTGAGTCAAAATTTGCTAGTGCATTAACGGGGGATGGAAAAATTAGTATCGAGGGGAGAGTTAAGTACGGGATACCTCATTTGACGAGGGTGGGATCATTCAGCGTGGATGTGAGCTTGGAGGGCAACGTCATACTATGTCGTCAAGTGGATCAACCCGGAATGATTGGACAAGTTGGAAACATTCTTGGAGAGCATAACGTGAATGTGAGCTTCATGAGTGTGGGGAGAACTGTTAAGAGAAAA
Organism: Prunella vulgaris; assembly: GCA_026898435.1. Classification (NCBI taxonomy): domain Eukaryota; kingdom Viridiplantae; phylum Streptophyta; class Magnoliopsida; order Lamiales; family Lamiaceae; genus Prunella; species Prunella vulgaris. The sequence continues at coordinate 2,262,528 of JAPKLY010000024.1, read as the reverse complement.
AACGCCATTATGGCCATTGGGGTTGATGAAGAACCCGATACGGTTACCCTCAACAAAATTGGGGAGGTGCCAGCAGTTGATGAGTCTTCATCTTTGAGTATGAAATTCACATCAGATGTCCAACTATACTAGACTTTTTCACTATGCCAAAAATGACTTACAACAACGGTTAAAAGACAATGGGTTTAGAGTCTGACCGTTGTCTTATGCGTAAAACCTGTTGTCTTAAAAATCCCTGTTGACTTAAATTTTGATGGGCGCCGAAAGACAACGGGTTTTATCCCCCGTTGTCTTTTCCCGTTGTCATAGATTATTTTTAAAAAAAAATTATTTGTAAAAATAAGGGTATAAAAATAGGCCTTAGAATTCTTTTCTCTTTTCTTCTCATTTCAGAATTAACATACGACTCCTCTTCAATCGGTTCTCAATCTGGGATGGGTGGTTCGCGTTCACTGTTACCATCTTCGCCGGCAGTTCCGCTTCTCGAGGGGTTCTCGGTTCAAGACCGTCTGATTCATGAAGATTTTCGTCTCCTGTGGCACTACTTCCATTTCGTTTCAGGTGGTTTCCGATTGGGTGGGTCTTGTTTCCCGTTGCGACGGTCTCCACCCCTTTTCTGTCCAGTGTATGGGTCTCCTATTGGTTCCTTCCACCCCTTTCTTGGGGCTTAGGGCATCGTTACTGGATGATGTTCCACAGGTGGAGATTCTATTTTGCTCTCCGACTTTCTGTCACTGGCTTTGGTGTCCTAGCCGTCGTTCGCTATGGTCCACGTCGTGAACCACTTGTTTGTCCACCTCCATGAACCACCTGAGTCCTCTTCTCCCCAGGTAAATTAAGCCCTAATTTTTACACCTACGACATAGCCCTAATTTCTCATATGTACGTCTAAAGCCCTAAGTGCAAGTTTGCCCTCTCTCTCTCAAACCAATTGAAGATGTAGCAACATGAATTTTTGCTCTGTTTTGTCCTTAATACCGCACATAATTAGATAATTACTAACGTTTGGAATTTTATAGTATGAAATCTCCCTATAAAGGTGTTCCTTAAACCTTGATTTTTTTTCTTTTGGTGTTTATGTAAGCGTGTTTTGATTTCCTATGTGTGTGTCTAAGTTTTTTTTTTTTCAATTAATTGCAGCAACAAAAATGTTGAACAAAGGGATTTCTGAATTTGTTGTGGTGGCAGATGATACAGAGCCTCTTAAAGTCCTTCTTACCTTTCACTTCTTGCTTAAGATAAAGGTAGTCATTTATTTTTAAACTTGTAATGTTATTATATTGTTAATTGAGTAGCTGCATAGATATTGATTACAATATTGAGTAGCAGATTATGGTGCATGTTGAGTTAGTTATATCAACTCTTCAAATTTGTATCGTATGGAGGCATTGAAAGAGGATACTCAAAATTTTGAATTCTTTTTCTTTAGAGCAGGTTTCAAATTCTGTAATCGTGCCATCTAAATACTAGGGTATATAAAATTTAAATATTTTTAGACCCCCCTGTTTATGAAGTTACAGTAATTAGATCGATCTCTGATATTGCTATTAATTGACAGAATTGTGCAATTTGATTTTTTTCTAAATTGTGGCAATTAAATTGGGCAGCTTCAAGTACTGTGTGTACAAGCAATATAGGGAAGCCCGAGATTCAGAATTTGGTAGAGACTGAGTAGGACTTTAAGCGAAGATTGGGTTGGTTACTGCATATATAAGTGATGTGATATAATTATTTGTTTGTGGATTTCAAGCCAATAGTGTTTATGAGACTATCCAATACTGAAAGAATTGTTCATTAGTGTGGTTATCTGCTTTAGAAAGCAGCATGTGCACTTCTAATTTTATGGTTTGAAGGAATAACAACTGTCATGTTTTTCTAGGTTAAGGCTCTATATCAAAGCTGCTGCCACTTTTTCTTTTTTTAATGGGCTGCTGCTTTTTTTTCCTCACTCGCTGAGTACTGCTGCCCTCCTTCTGATTCTTTCTTTTCTCACCGCCAAGCAACGAACTTAGTGCTTCATGAGCTTCTCCTATGGTTGAATGATTGTGCAATCTTCATTTGCTTTAGGAGTAGTTGAAAACTTGAAACATTTTGCTTGTTTAAAACATTGGAAATGGTGTGTCCATGCTACTTTTGGTTTAGCAGTAGGAATCTGAAACTTAAGTGTACTAATCATCTACTTAGGTTTGTAAATTTATATGATTTCCATGCTGGATGCTGAAAAATTAAGTATCCTTTATATGCTTAAAGACTTAATCATGAATTGATGAAAAAGTTTTGCACTTTGCTGATTTTTTTCACTGAATATGTATCTTTGTTCATTTTTGAGTTGCTTGTGCATGAAATATGGTATAGGTAGTAGCTCTTTAGCAACCTTCTCTTTATATGCAAATTAGTTTGTAGTAGAAATTGTTGTTTGGAATTTAGACAAAAGTAGTCTTCATTATATTCAGTTCTCCCTTCTCTGTTGCATGCACATTAACATCAGTCTTAAGCTTTTTAGGAGGTATTTTGCTCTGAATCAGAATAGTTCCAGTTGGCTATGTAGTTAAATTTTAAGAGAACAAAGTGGCATGGTGGGTATATAGTTAAATTGTGGAAAATTGAAGTTTGAAAATATATGGTCAGTTGGCTGTGGCATGACCTTTTCTTTTCGTCATTTTTATTGTATTTTTTTAATAACTTGTTTCCAAGGTAAAACTTATGCTTCTTCATTTTTCTTTTAGATAAAGTGTTACTCAGCAACATCATTCAAAGCCTTATTGATGCTATACTAGGTGAATTACAATAGATGTAATATTCACCACCAAGATACACATAATCTTATATTCACGTGGGTGTGTATAAATGGATGTAACTATTACATGCAATGTATTTCACTGTGTTTAGTATGTACTTGGCTTTAATTCATTAGGCTTTCATGTCTGTTTGGTGGAGAGAATTTTTTAATTGATGGTGATAGTTGGATTTCGCTATTTCTTGTGATTTTATTTTTTTTGGTAATAGTGTAGAAGTTGTGTGAATGCATGTAGTTTTAAAATTTTATTCTTTAGTTCCCTTCAGCTTCATTTTAATTTTGCTTTGGTGTATGGTGTGTTTTAAATGCATTTTTTCTATAATAAACTTTATTAGTTGTCATTAAATAAAGAGTGGTCGACATTGTGCAGGTTCTTCTGAGAACATATCAAGATTTCTACAGTCGTGACGCAACTTCCATTCAACGCCGTTGGCGAAAAACCGTCATAGCCTTGCTATGTAGCGTCACTCTCAACCTAACTTTGTTCAAACCCCACAAAATCCAGAAACACAAAAAATAGGAGAGTTTCCATATTCTTCTAAATGAGGTACTCTCTCTTTCTTTGGACAGTTTTATTGAACAAGCATAAATATCTGACTTGATCCATATAGATAGATCTATGCCAAATTGTTGTTATAACTACTATGAGGTAGCCTCGAACTGCATCCCAAATTTTTGCGTCCAAATTAGATAGTTGCTCTCACTTAGCTTCACAGTGATGAGCTGGTTGTATAACCTGCTCAGATGATGCTTTGACATTTGTTATGCTGTTGGATAATTGAAGTCATATGTATAGTAAGTGTAAAAAGGTTAACTGAATACTTGAATACTGGATGGACCTAGTGATTTTTAGTATCTTGTTGTGAAATTTAGATATCAACATATGCTCCTGATGTATGTTTATGTGAATAGCTTAACTTTCTGTAAACTTTTATTTTATCTTTATATTCAAAATCAACTTATCATGGAACAAAATCATATCAAATGAAAAGGGTACATCGATCAATAGATTTTATATAACATGAAATCTTAGGCTCCATTTAGATGAATGTATTTGAAAATGAAATGGACTTTAAAAAAATATATATATGTAAGAAGAGTGGTTATTTAACTTACTTGGAGAGAGAGGTTATTTTATCAATTTTGTATATTTTCATGATGGAAATAAGAGCAAAAAGGGCCCTAATATACTGCTAATCGGAAGATATATGATTTTTTTTTTTTTTTTGTAATGTGAAGTATACTACTAATTCATTTCTTTCAGGTCCTATTAGAAGAGGGGTAATGCAAATTTCAGCCCAAATCAGAAGATGGAAGATGGGAAGCTAAAATTTGTTTTTGTGATTTGGACATGTTATTGAAGTTGAATATTAATTTAGGTTTTATAACTTATTTTAAACAATGAACAAATTAACTAATTGTAATTAGTTTTTTTTTATCATAAAATTACATTAATGTTGATTTTTATGGTTGTATTTAAGAATAATCTACGACAACAGGAATAAACCTACAACAAAGGGCCGAATATAAATATGTGTAAATTATAACAACGGGTAAAAATTATTGGCACAGAGCAAAGACAATGGTAATTGAAGTTTATAACAATGGTTAAATTTTGTTGTCGTATGAATTTTTAACAATAGGAATTTTCTGTTGTCTTAGTTATTTTTAACCTTTGTTGATCGGCTCGTTGTCGTAGCTCCAAACTTTTGACAATAATTTTATAAATTTATTACAACGGTCAAAATTAGTTGTCGTAAAGACTTACAACAACAACTATATCATAGTTATGACAACGGTTATTCACCGTTGTCTTAAACATTTATGACAACGGTGGAAAAACCGTTGTTATAAGTCTAGATCTATGACAACGAGTCGATCAAGAACGGTGGAAAAACACCTAAGACAACGGGGATTCCCCGTTATCGTAGCCCTTTTTTGGCATAGTGTTTTATGAATATGTCAACTACGTCTGTTTGGTCTTGCCTATATATATATATATATATATATATATATATATATATATATACACGTTTCCAATTTATAATATAAAAGCAAGCATTGAGGCAAAGGTTTAGAGTTAGATATATACTTCAACCTGCACACCTAGCAATAAAGAAAAACACCGAGTCATCAGAAAGCACTTCTATAGAGTTAAAATAAAAGAGAATAGGTTAGGCAAAACAAGGTGGAAGTATACTTATAAGGTAAATACATTGATTTTATATCTTAGATGTTTGTAGTTAGGGGTTAGAAATTCTTCAATGACAATAGAAATTAAATATAATTAGAGAGACTTCTCCACATAAATAAGGGAATCAATACATGTTTTGGTTAACCACCTTATATTATCATTTCTCTTCAATCATTCCTCTTCTCCATCACCAATAACATTCTTTTTCTCATTTGGAGCATAATACTAATTATATAATCACCATAAATATAACGTCTCCTTCAATATATCTAAGGGCATAGAAAGAGAAAATATTTATCTTTGTTGATAGATGAACAAGATGGTGTATTAGGCGATCAAAGTAGTGATTAGGCGATCAAAATAGTGATAAAAATATTTTTTTAGTAATAATATTTGTGACTTTATAATAATATTTTGTATAACTTTTTAATATACATTTAAATTATACGGTGCACATGATACATACGAGATTATGACTTTCATTTGTCTTTTCCAACATACAAGGACGGGTGTTAGTTATGTTACCCTGATTTTGAATAAAATTAGAGAAAATAAATATTAAATTATATATTAATTATTTAAATAATTCATGATTATTGTCTAAATTTATCTTTGTTGATAGATGAACAAAATGGTGTATTAGGCGATCAAAATAGTGATTAGGCGAACAACTCTGTCCCATCGGCTAACAAAGATTAAATTGAACATCAAAGATAACCACTAATGAAGTACAAGCTATTAAAGCAATCTAAATGAGAAGCGAACAACTCGAGTGTAATGACACCTAAAGCTGTTTGCACCCACAATGGTCGAGCTGGCAACCACATGAAACTGCTCACCGCCAAGAAAGAGGTCCTACCAGTCCTAGTGAAAATTCAAGGCAGAGTTGACCGCTACTCACCGAAGAGGCCATAGAAGCGATCAACTTATGTTGTAAAGTGGATTTAGTGTAATCAGCTTGTAATTTCAGCGTATTTAGTATGGCAACAAGTGTTAAGACACTTATCACCTAATTAAGCTTAGTGACTGATATTATATATGCCACATAACCCCCCTCATATAAGCCTATAAAGTAGGTCTTATCTTGTACTAATTAAGAATCCATCCTCAAAAGAAAATACATATTTGTAAATATAGATCTCTCCATTATTATTTCTTAATCTCAAATAAGAATACATTAATTCAATAATTTTTGTTGCATGGTGATCTTAATCGCCACATTATAAATTAAAGCTCATTAATAAAAGATCATCAACAAAATAGCAATTCTTCCATTTGTGAAGAAACCATTGAAAATACCTTTGATATATACTCTTGAAAGTTATCAAGAATAATTGAAGATTTGAAGCTACGTACACCACCTTCTGCAGGATTCAAATTAGTGTAGCAACAAGAAAACATCAGACGAATTTCATATATATTTATTTACGTACTCATGTTTAACACATGCAACAAGAATTGATTAAGCTAGAATGCATGCATGCATGCATAAGTTGCAAGGCTAGAAGGTTATCAACCTAGCTAGCTAATTACCTTTGACTAAATTATGGAATATCATGAAGTTATACATTATAAGTTGCTGGAGTAAGGAGAAATTAAAGAAACATATATATATATATGTCTCAAGAAGCCTCTCAACCCGTGCAGCCTTTCGTGGGAGGAGCACACGAATGTGGTCACCTGAAGGTCAGGAGACGAGCAGCTCTCCCTACAAAAGTCTAAGGTAAAGGGAAAAATATATAGATGTTCAAATAGTTGCCACCCGGCCGGCCCGGAGATCAGCCAATGTCGACAGGTTAATGAAGCCGACATCGATCAAATATATAGATCATGTTCGCTAAATATATATATATATATATATATTCAAACTATATATCCGCAAGTACTGTACGATATTTTATATATTTTAGATGTGGAACAAGTAGAATATTATTATTCATTCCACTACTTAATTTGAAGGAGACGGAGATGAAGTTGGGACTTTGAATATATATTAATATTGAAATACCAATTGTAGGAGAGAAATATATATATATATATATATGGCAATTAACTCCGATCCTCCTATATATAAAACCCAGATCGAGAGATCATTCAATTCTGAAATTAAGTTTAAAGAGTTAAAGCTTCCATATATATATAATTTTCTTTCCTCTACAATCCACCAAGGAGAAAATTAAAGAGAAACATAAATTCCCTTATACTAATTTCTTCCGTAAGAGAACATTGTTTATTAATTTCCTCCAGAGAAAATATATATATATAAAAGACAGCAGTTTCCCAAGAGAAAATAATTAACAACAATTCTTAATTTCTTACTACTTTCAAACCTTAGAAATTAAAGCACATATATATATCGAAAAAGCCGTTCACAATTTCTTATATATCTTGTTCGCAGATTGTAGAGTTTCAAGGCTGGTTGTACAACCTGCCCTAGCTTTCAATTCTTTTTTCAGAAATATATATATATATATTCATTAAATGGTCACTTCACGGTCCACTTTCGCATGCATGCAACACTACTCCTTTTTCTTTCTTCTTTATACCGACTTAAAATCCTTTATATATATATTTTTGTATTAAAGGGATATATAGAAGCTAGCTATCCCACCATAACAAATATTAATTTCAGCCACTTCTCCATCAAAGTTAATTTTAAAAACAAATTAAGGTGGGGTTAATTAAATTCAAAGCTGAATATGCATCGTATGCACGTTCTAATTTTAATTTGAGTTGACATGATTATCATGCAATTTTACGAGGTTTACAAAGAGGAGCAACGGTGTGATCGATATTGTATCCTATACAAAGAGGAACAGTGATACTAGCTGTATTCTAAAAATATTTTACGAGATTAAGATGTTAAGCGGGCTAGCCCTAACCCTATAGGGTCAGCCCTAACGGGTTTCGGGCTAAACGGGTTAGGGCTTTATCCGGTTAATTCTTAACGGTCCTCTAATATTGGAGACCTAACCCTAACCCTAGCGGTCCTCGGGCTAAACGGGTCATAAACGGGCTATGTCACAAAAATAGAAAAAATCTAAATTTTAACACATAATCTAAAATAATGGTCATAAAATATTAATATTTAAACTAGAACCTAAATATTGTCCATAATTTCATTAAAATTAATAAAAATAGTTTAACATAATGACAAAAGATCAAACGTCAACACTTAAAAAGTTCAAAATATTAGTATTTAAAAGTTCAAATATAAATACTTAAAACTAATATATATAACACCTAAATAGAAATTGGGGATAATTTCAATTAATAATAATAATAACTAGTAAGTATATTATATATTTAATATGTATATATAAAATATAAAAAAATTATGCGGGCGGGCTCGGTTAACCGGCGGGCTAGCCCGTTTAGCCCGCGGGCTAATAGGGCCGGGCCAAAAAAGCCCGGATTTAAATGGGCCTACCAAAGCATAGCCCTAACCCTGCATTTTTCAGGGTTAAACGGGCCGGCCCTATTAGCCCAGCCCGGATTAACATCTCTAGATTAATGGGTATGCGAAATATATATATTATGTTCTTGAATATTTAACTTGCTTGAGAATTCTGAGTAATTTTATAAGTTGCTCAACCCTTTTCACCAAATCTTTTTTCAAATAAATACGAGTGATGAACGATCGTGGTGTCGAGATGAAGGATGCTGCGGGATGAAGGACAAAGAGGATTTTTTTTTGCAAATCAATACTGGTTATGTGATGTTGTACATATGTATATTAATGATGATTAAATGTTTATTGTTTATTGTGTGAGATATCATAATATATGATGTGGTGAACATGTGAGTTAATGTAATTAAAAATATATATGTCCAGGATGTAATATATATAAGAAATGTGGTACATAGCATGAATGTGTGTGTGCAATGCATGAGATGAATGATATTGGGAAATGTTATATTTTCATATGTATGCATTATTGATAGTTGAAGTTACTCTTAGTGGAAAATTATGTATTTTGCGTATTGTTCGGATAAATTTTAGACTATATGTGGGTAAAAGTGGTGAATTTGATTATTTATAAGTTATAATTATTAAGTTGTGAATTAAATAGTTAAGTTTTGGTATTATATATGGATTCGATCAGTTTACTCCAATGAAATTCTGGGAATTTTGAGTTAGGATTTTCGACAATTTCTTTTCATATTATGAAACTAGGTCAATTTAGTTTTCCAACGCGTCTAGTCACATTAAATCTAGAGCTAGCTGTCGTTAATTAATTATGAATTTTTGAAAAAAGTGTGACAAATTGTCCTTTTTTCGAGAGTTTTCGAATAAACTCTTTTAATTGGCTTAATAATAAATTTGGTAAAAAAATATGATTAATCACTACGGGAAGTTATCTACATTTATGAATTTTTCTGAAATTTATTGATGACTTTTACTATTTTTAGTGGAATAAATTTGGTGATGACACGCTGGAAATTTGAGTTTTTTAGTATAGTTTGCATGCTTAGTTTGGAAATATTATTCTTGTCATATGAGATGAATGTTTAATGTCTCTATGAAGTTATTTGAATTGTTAAAGTTTCATATTGAAATTTATTAGTTATGTGTACAAAAATTAGGAGTTTTCATATTTAGTCCTCTAAGTTTCTCTATTGTGATTTTTGGTGAATATTGCTTAGAAAAATTCTAGAAATTTCATGTTTTACTTGCTATATGTTAGAAAGCCTTAGAATATTCTTATGTGATGATAATTGTATGTGTTTTACTTGAGTTGAGTTGTATACGGTGTTGAAATTAAATTTATGAGTATTTTATGCAAGTGTAATTATCGAAACGTTAGGTGATAAATTAAATAAGATCATGTTAAATTAATGTGTTAGATGGTTTGGCATGATTTATTTATGTGTTAGAAGTCATAAAAGCGCATGACAATACGATACAAGTTAGTGTCCTTAAGGATTTTTGAAAGAATTAAAGAGTTGTTTATGCACACTTAGTTTTGGTAAATACACTGCTGCAAGATTTTCTAGTTTTTGCATACTTACTACTGTCCACGAAAATTATATGTGTTGTTACATGTTAAATGACTCCAAATATGTTGTATGATATGCATATGTGATACGTTTATGTGTGAAATAATCATTTTGTGAGAAATCACATGTTTAAGTTGCATAATGATAAGTAGTGTCCTTAATTGTTTTGACATGATTTACATGTGTGATTACTTTTTGATCGTTTAAGTCTTATAATGGCATATCTATTTGCTTGTACTTAATTGTGTTTGGAGTTTTAAAAATATTATTTTCCTAACTGTTTATTTCTAAAACTTATTAAAGAAAAAAAAAGGAGTATTTTTATTTCAGAGGAAAATTTAGTCGCGTCCAAAAATATTTTCTGAATCGATTTTTCTTACAAATAGTCTTCCGCTCGTTATTAAATATTTGAAAATTGGGGCGTGACATAATCCCCGCTCATCATGTGGCACCGATACAAAAAATATTTAATTTCTGGCCATCAGCATGTATAAGGAAGAATCGGATTTGAAGGTTCATATCTTGAAATACGCTGATTACATGATCTCGATGGGAGCGTCTGATGCTACTCAATATCGTAACTTTCTTTTAACTCTAGAAGATCGAGCTCACCGATAGTTTTCCTCGCTAGCGCCAGGATCGATGTCATTTGCTCAACTAACCTGAGAATTTCTATCACATTTCTCTGGATACAAGTCTTACCTTACCCAAAAGCACAAGTTGGTGTATTAGGGTGTTATAATAGTTTGTATATGTAATCCACTCAAGCTAATTTTATTTTATTATTTGAATAAAATTTAAAATGGTGATTTATATATTTTTGGTAGAAATTGATGAATAGATTAATTAAATATGTTAAAATAATTTAGTTACATAAATATTTAACTCAATAACCACGTAATCCATTTTTAATATGACTATCTAACTTATTTCTAGTTTAATAGTAAATTACTATTATAAATCCACCATTGGTCAAGAGTTCAAACCTTATTGTTTTTTTATACTAAAAAGGGTGGACTAATTACGTCAAAAAGTGTAGACTAATTGCTGTAATTTTTGTTGGAAAATTGGAAATTGTTTCTTGTGTTTTGCAATATTGGGTTCTTTTAGAATATATGAAGGATGCATATAAGATGTTCGATGATATTGTTGATAGAATTTACTAATCGTGTTTGTTATGTGGCTTGTTATAACATATTAATCCTATCAAACATTTATATTATGTAAATACTATAATATACAACAATCCCCCACTTATTTACATATATAATATATAATAAAATAATAAAAAACACACTTGTTTTACGCAACGAATAGCCATGAAGTGGACTTAGCCTTTAACTTATGGTTGAACATGAAACCAATGGAATCAAGTTCTCATCGCATATGATTTCATACTTCTTTGTTTTTTGCAGCACATATTTTGTATCGGGCCTTGTGCTTATCCTGGTCTCGCAAGTACTCTAGGATCTTACCGATAAAATCCCTAAGAAACGGCCTTGTTGATAGAAATTATTAATCGATGTTTGTTTATGTGGCTTTACAT
>JAPKLY010000024.1:2200818-2250980 GCA_026898435.1 Prunella vulgaris | reverse complement strand
AATATTGCAAGAGTAGTAGTATTGGTTTTCAGAATTGTGTGTATCCTCTGAATAGTACAAGAGAGGTCTTATTTATAGGCGTGCGAGTGTGAGACGGCACCTTACGAGCCGATGTGGCTTCCGGTGTTGACGAGGGTTCCTTACCCTCGTCTTGGTCTCTCACACTGCTCCCTTTATCGTGCCTCATCCCACTACTATGCCTTAGACTAGATGGGCCTCATTAAAAACCTCGCCGTAAACCACCCTTGTGGATAAACCGGACGGAGGGAAAAAGAGCACACCATCGGAGTTCTATTCGACTGATAGGCGAGCTCGTCGGCGAGCTTCGGAGATGAGCCTAGGCGGTTTGGGCGAGCTCCAGGGCGGGCTCTGGTGCCTTGTGGTCCACGAACGTTATGTGATGATGGAGCTCGACGAGATCTTCCCAGGGATAAAAGGCGAGCTATGGGCGAGCTCCGTTTGTAGGTTACCTCCATGTGGGCGAGCTCCGCATCTTCAAGGATCCAGGCGAGTCCTGGCGACCTGCTAAGCCTTGCGTAATTGCCCCATGTCGATAGTGTTAGTTCGCCATATCAACAGGCCTCTCACTTCTCTACTTGCATAGGTAGACTTATCATGAATGTCCACAACGCATCCCACATAGCTATAAGTCTATTAAGGATTTAAAATCCAACCTTTACTTGTTGTGGTAAATAAAAGTGCATAGGTCAGATTTAGGAGCTTTCGAAATAGTATCACCCCCACTATTTCTAGGTTATGCACTTTGAAATGTATCCAAATTTCCATTTCACCGATGTCTAATATTGAATTGTCTTTTTAACTCAATGTTAAGGTGTCAATTTTCCACTTGTACCTTAAGATAGAGTTGGTTTCAATCAAGACATCATATTAAATCGGTAATAGCTCCATATCTCTTACGACATTTATCTTATCTTCCAATATAGACTTTATTAGAAGATTCCCAAGTATGATTTTCTTCTCTTTAATCATACTTCTAGAATAATTTTATATCCTTAAATTTCAACAAAGATAAAGCAACATATTTTATTTTGTTACTCAATTTCTAAAGACCTTCATCGCTGCCCTTAATACTCTTAATAATTCCTCAACGAATTATATGAATTCAACTTGTATTCTCAATTTTATGTCATCCTTGATCCAAATCAAATCTTAATTTGATATTCAAAATCAAGGATCCACACATATATGGAATAATATGTATAATACCTCAATGTATTACTAGTTAATTCATAATATTATTTGGGTTTTAATTAAGGCCACAATTTAATATTATTTGGGTTTTAATTAAGGCCACAATTTAATTAAGGCCCAACTGATGCCATGCTACAAAAACCAATGAAATGGTATTTTCCAGGCCACATATATATTTTTTAAATATTAATATGGACTCATCAGTCCAAAGACTATTTAATTGTCTTAATCAACATTGGTATGGCCCAAAGAGAAGAATAGAGTAGCCACGTCTCTCCACATCTCTTTTCTCTGAAGAACGTGACGATCAGAATCACAATTCTGAATATCCTATTGCCAATTTCAAGCACCGCTTCATCACCATGTTCGAAGATCGGAACATCACAGCGTCCGAAACAATTACCATTTCTTTTCATTTTGCTGGCCGTCGACGGTCTCCCATTAATGTCGTTTCCATTGACCATGATCGGCCCTAGTCTGGCCGTCACTCAGCCGTCGCCTGGGCTTCGATTCTCTGCCGGCACAGCCTCAGGCCTGAACAGACGTCAGATGCACTGATCCGACAAGTTGTCCCTAAGGCCTGGACCCTCGCCATCAATTTTGATGCTTTGGATTCCGCAAATCTATTCGACAAAATGCCAGCGATTTCATCGCGGTATCTCTCGGATCTTTGACACCCGAAGGTGTTGTTCGTCAATTGGTATTGTTACCTTTTACGACGCTTCATACATCCGACGTACGAATCTGCTTTCAGATTCACGCAACGCCGGGCACAACCCATTTGAGAAGAAACGTGAAAGGGCGTCTCCATTTCTTCTTCTCATGGTATATTTTCAAATAATTATTGATTCGACATTAGATATAATATTTGAGAATTTCCCTCTGTTGAAAATGCCGCTGTTCATCTATGTGTGATCTCTGTCTCCAAAGTGCAGAACATAACTTTGCTTTTAGTCTGCATACCAGGTGATTGTAGAAATGCCTCAATGAATTCTGCAATTTTATTGTAAAGCTGTAAAGCAGAAATTTATCTTCTAAGGTGAACATAAATAATTTCTGCAGGCTTTCCGCACACATGGAAAGTTCCCTGCACACAAGGTGTTAGTAGAAAGTCCACGTATAGTTTGATACATTTTTTCTTTCATATGTGTTTGGACATTATCTTCACAAAATCTTATTTAGCAATCTCAAATTTCTCATGCAAATGCACTAACAGTTGATCATGTTAAATGATCCATAGTTTTAAACAAATAATATTGTATAATAATTAAATTGAAGAAATTATCTTCCATGATAAATCAAACCGCATCTTTCTATTGTCATCTTCTATTGTGCTTTCACCAACATCAACTCCATTGTAAAGAATTAACCTTTAAATTGTTGTATATATGTGGGTAATGGAGTTAATGAAAGGTTAGGCACACCAAAAAATGATGCTATCTTTAAAAGTATTAATTCCTCCCACATAGGTGTAAATGGTTCTCATAAGGAATTGACCTTCCAGGATACAAAACCTATCTCATCGAAAGGTTGCAACTATTACTCAAGAATTGTACCAAAAGGTTGCAACTCTTCTTCAAAAGTCATAAACCGAATAGTTGCGACTTTTACTCAAAATATATCTTTACACGAAGAGCTCTCTCGACTCTATTTATATTATGTAAATATTATAATATACAACAAATCGATCAGCGGTCGTGTGGTGATCTTACCTATTGTTGAAAATTGCTTAGATTTGAAAAGAAAATTGAAAGAGATTTATTTTCTTTGTAGAGAGAGAGGAGGATGGGTAATAAGCTCTTTTATAGGATTACCAAATAAATTCTAAATCTTATACAAGTTCATAAAATTCTAAGTCTATCAGTTTTATTTATAAAACAAGCACATTCTATGAGGGCGCTTGTTTTAAATTCTTCAATAATAATAGAAATAAAATTTAATTTTCATTATTTACCATTAAATATGAATAATGAGTGTTTGTGTTAATGGTGGTTACATCAATAGTGTAGTTCTTCAATTTTAGAAAAAAAAAAGGAGTTATTAATTATAATATGAGAAATTGATTAAAGAGTATAATTATAAGATGAGAAATGATAATCAAACTTACTTATTTTGGAAAAAAAACAATATTATATACAAATTTATTCTTATGACGAAAAATTTTCATACCATGCCTGGTAGTACATTGGGCCTAAAGCAAAGAGCCTATTGCAGCTGTGAAGCCCACTGAAAGCTTACTGTTTATAACCGCGTGAGGTGGGACCCGTCGAAAGCTTGAGATATAAATATCTTCCATCAAATTATTTCCCTTCTTTCAGCTAGGGAATTTTCTTTTTGTCTTTTTTTTTTCTTTCTTTTTTCTCTTTTTTTGTTTCTTTCATTTCTCATTTTTGTTCTAGGCCTTTCGCTTTTTTCCCTCGCTCTACAAACCCTAAAAATTCGATCAAAATTATCTTTCTTCGATCAGTTAATGAATTGATTTTAAGTTAGAAGAGAAAAAAAAAAATGCAGAATCAGAGATTGAAGCAACAGCAACATCAAGCGTTGATGCAGCAAGCTCTCCTTCAACAGCAGTCGCTTTATCATCCTGGGCTGCTAGCTGCTCCGCAGGTACATCTGTGTTAATCTTAAGTTTTTTCAGTTCTTTTCTTTGTAGTGACATGATGGTTGATATATTATTGTCCATATTTTGGTTGCTTTACGTTTTGGTTTTGTTTGTTTTTCCTTCCCCCTTTACTGAGACTATTGGCATGCTATTTTTTTGTCATTTATCTTCGTGCTCCTGTTTCCTGTGAGATTACGTTGGTTGGCTATGGATTGGGTTTTCTGTATCGGGCTTCATGGATTTTTTCTTCCATTTTGTAGTTTTGTGGCCAGCTTTTTTTTAACTGCAGGTTGAGTATGAGTGCGTGTGGATTGTCGTGTAAGAATCTTATTGTTTCCTTGTATGACATTTGTTGCATAATATTGTCAAAATCATCTATTATTCGGTGACAAACTGTAAGATATTTGTGCACAAACAAAAAGCTTGGGGTGTTTCTCCCAAGTGAGGGACAAACAAAATAAATTGTTTATAAGACATACACTAATTCTACATATAGGCGATTTTCTGACTGTAGAGAGTAGAGACAATAAAGAAAACAAAATGATACATTCATTTGAAACTATGCATTTTTGTGTTTGATTTAAAAGACCAGGCATGTTGGCAAGAGGTTACTTGGTCCAGGATGTGGTCAAATATGTTAACACCAGTAATTTAGACATGACAATAGAAAAGAAAGGAGAAGCACTCTTTATAACTCAAAAAGTATATCCTGCAAACGGCCGTGTTGGGTTTGATAAGAACCAATTCTAAGCTTACAAGTTTTAGGACCTGTTAAAGTGCATTCTTTCGGCACTGTAGTTGAAAAATCCAGTGTTCTCTTCCTGTGTGTACTCTTGAGGTGGGTGGTTGATTTTGGCCAATAAATTAGGAAGTTATTTTCTTTATTTTTATTTTTATTTTTCTCTTCTTGATTTGCAGATTGAGCCAATACCAAGTGGAAATCTGCCTCCTGGGTTTGATCCAAGTACATGCCGCAGTGTGTGAGTGTTTCATTTCTTTTTATAAAAAGCTAGATACCTTTTCTTTTAATTTGATTCCATGTGCTTGCATACTCATGCTCATGTGATATTTCAACTCCCAATGTCCTGTCTGAGTTTTTGCTTCAAAATTGAGCTTCACGTCTTCATCCACCTACTGATGATGTTCATATTCTGTGTGTTTTTCCTTTTGCAATTTCTGGGGAGATTTTTTAAAGTTCATTTATATTTTTTATTTTACTTTTCTTCATAATGTCTAATCATGGAAATTGCAGGTATGTTGGGAACATTCACACACAGGTGACTGAACCACTTCTTCAAGAAGTGTTTGCTAGTACTGGTCCTGTGGAGGGCTGCAAGCTTGTTAGGAAAGAAAAGGTGTGTTTATCTTGAGTATCCTCAATCTTATTTTTTTTCCATACATCTGATCTGGATGTGCCTCTTTTGATGATGTTGACATTTTCTTTTGCTATGTGCAGTCATCCTACGGATTCATTCATTACTTTGATCGTAGATGTGCTGCGCTTGCAATATTGAACCTCAATGGAAGGCATCTGTTAGTATTTATTTTGTAGATTGGTTCAACATTCCTGTGTTAGTTCAGATAAATATGGTTTTTTTTGGTGTGAATCTCAATTCTC
The DNA here is from genome assembly GCA_026898435.1 of Prunella vulgaris. Classification (NCBI taxonomy): domain Eukaryota; kingdom Viridiplantae; phylum Streptophyta; class Magnoliopsida; order Lamiales; family Lamiaceae; genus Prunella; species Prunella vulgaris. The sequence goes on along the minus strand of JAPKLY010000024.1, from coordinate 2,245,545 downwards.
AGGTTTGGACAGCCTATCAAAGTCAACTGGGCCTATGCTAGTGGTCAGAGGGAGGACACGTCAAGTAAGTATCATTTTTAATGTGTCTATACTTTTGGCATTGCTCACTTGAGCATATAATCATGAACACTTATATCTCTTATGTATAATATAGGCCATTTCAACATATTTGTTGGTGATCTCAGCCCAGAGGTCACTGATGCCATGTTGTATGCTTGCTTTTCTGTTTATCCCAGCTGTTCGTAAGAATCTCTCTCTCTCTCTCTCTCTCTCTCTCTCTCTCACACACACACACACACACACACACACATACAACCACAATTTAGTTTCTTTTATTTGTATCCGTTAAGAGTTATGCATTGCGCTTGCATATGCTCAGTGTTGGGAGGTGTTGATAATGTCATATTTTTCTTAGTGATGCAAGAGTGATGTGGGATCAAAAGACTGGGCGTTCTAGGGGGTTTGGGTTTGTCTCTTTTCGAAATCAACAGGTATATCTGTTCACGTGGTTATATGCATATTGTCTTCCAAGCTTGAAGAGTTTTCATGACTTGACGGTTCAATAATTTTTTTTCCAGGATGCCCAAAGTGCAGTAAATGAATTAACTGGTTAGAGCTATTCCGATTGATTCTTTATAATGCGTTTTCTATAGCATCTGAAAGAATAGTATTATTTTTGTGTTCTAACCAGCAGGATCTGAAGTTTTTTGAGAACTTTGTAGGAAAATGGCTTGGCAACAGGCAGATACGCTGCAACTGGGCCACAAAAGGTGCTGGTACCAGTGATGACAAGCAGAGTTCGGATTCTAAAAGTGTTGTGGAACTAACAAATGGCACGTCTGGTGAGTATGCTGGTGGCAAAAATTAAAAATATTAAATCAATGAGAAAGACTAGGTTGTACTCATTACTTGACAAAATGGATTTTTACAATCTCTGTAGCTCTTGGTTGCTGAGCATTTTATTTTGTCTTGATCCAGGAGTTACCATTTTAGCCTTACAATTTTCTGAAGTGTGTACATATTATGTCGTGTGAGAACATGGGGTTTATCCTCTAGGTTATAGTTATGATTTTACTTGGCTATCTCAACTCAGATAACAATACTAATGGAGGCTTTTGCTCATGCAGAAGATGTTAAGGAGGCTGCAAATAGTGATGCCCCTGAGAATAACCCTCAATACACCACCGTGTATGTCGGTAATCTTGCCCCAGAAGTAAGTCTTCTTTTCATTTTGTTTGCTCTTCCTCATTGGAGATTGCTTGTCCGCTAACACTTCAGGCTAAAAATAAAACTTTATTTTGCTATTACTGGGTCATTCAAGTCTTTTATGGTGCTAAAACATCAGGGTAAAACTAAAACTTTATTTTTCGACTACTGGGACATTCAAGTCTTTTATGGTCTTATATAGTGCTGGTGCATGCATATCAAAATTTGGAGGTTATGTTCTTTATTGGAGTTGTGGGAAAACAGATGCCCTTGAATTAGAATAACTGATCGGTTCGAATGGACAACAGAGAATAAATGGATGCACATAAACAACTACCTCTCTATTTTTCTGAAGCATTTTTAGTCTGGTTTTAAAATATTTCTTCCCTTGATGTGATGTGCCAGGTAACCCAGATTGACCTCCATCGCCACTTTCATGCACTTGGGGCTGGCTCAATTGAAGAAGTTCGTGTCCAGCGTGATAAAGGGTTTGGTTTTGTCAGGTACAGCACCCATGCAGAGGCTGCAATGGCTATTCAATTGGGAAATACTCAGTCATATCTGTGTGGCAAACCAATTAAGGTTTGTACTCACTCCCACTTATTTATATCCCAAAGGTATATATTTGACATTGAATAAACTTATTGAGCATCAGATCTCTGTTTGGCAACTTGTTCTAAATTGTGGAGAACGATTTCTTTGATATCAAGTTACTATATTCGAAGTACAATATAGACAATATTCTGTGGAAATTTATTGTTGCATGGTTTTTTGTTACATGTTGCCAGCTTTTGTCTAAATTTGTTACACTTAGCAGTGCTCATGGGGTAACAAACCAACTCCACCTGGAACAAGCTCCAATCCCCTCCAGCCACCCACACCAGCACCCTTGCACAGCCTTTCTACTGCTGATGTTTTGGCTTATGAACGACAAATTGCTATGAGCAAGATGGGAGCAGCGGGTCTCCATCCGCTTATGCATCACCAGGGGCAACAACATCATTTGAAGCAACCATCTATGGGGATGGGAGCCGGTGCAAGCCAGGCTATATACGATGGTGGTTACCAGAGTATTGCTGCTGCCCAGCAGCTTATGTACTACCAGTAATTTGTCCCGGCTGTATGTCCTGTTAGGATGTTTTGTAAAATCTTTGTTTTTGGCGTCCTCAGCCTTGTATTCGCTCCTGTGTGTTTCTTTTTCTTGTAGGAATGCTGTATCTTTGATGAGAGGTTTGTTTGGCTTACTTTTATTCTTATTTTACTTTTAACTTAAACTAGAAATCATATGTGTTGCTAATTCTTGTTGCAATGCTTTCTCTTCGATACCATACTAAGATATATCTTATAGGAGGATATATTTTCTTTTTCATTGTGGATTTTGCGTCGTGGTTTCTTAGCATACTCGGTTAGACAAAAATAAATAAATTAACCCAAATTCAAGCTATTTCAGGCAACTGGGGAGTGATGAGCCAAGTTGTTGATCAAAACATGGTATATCAAACTACGGTAAAATGAAAAAATATTTTGATGTTACATTATAAAAATAAATTTATAAATATAAATTTTGTATCACAAGATGATTTATATCATGAAAATAGTTTATATAATATTTTACCAAATTTTTAATCATCCAAACTAAATTTTGTCCAGAAAAAATCACACACACATATATATATATATATATATATATATATGTACATGTATTTTGTACCCTGCAAATCGTGCATAATATGTCTTGAAATCATAGCATAACAATTACTTGACATACAAACTTAGTACCATGCATGCTTAATAGTTTATTTAAAAAAAAAAATTGTACATTTTTTTTTTTTTGAAGTTTAAAACTCGATTATTTTCTTAAGATATACTTATACCAAAATATTTAGTAGTGGTTTGCAGAAAGAGTTAGGATAATACCACTAGCTAAGATTGTGTAATTAAGATATACTTATACCAAAATATTGTAAAAATAATTTCTATCTATTGTGTGCAAATTATTTTTTGCATGTTAGTGCAAACTAATTTCTGTTTGTGTACAAAAAAAAAAAATTTAAATCAATACACAAACATAAATCAACAATGTTAATATATGTTTTAAACTCGCTCGGCTTCCTGGAACAAAAACCCTTCCCGCGTATAAAACCCTAAAGATTTGACACTCACTGAAAACTATCATTTTTTCTCTGTTATGGACGTCGATGATATGGAGGCGTCTCCCAGCTACTATGACCCCGAGGATCTCAGCAGTCGGGAGCGCTTTCGCCGATACGGGTATTTTAAGCATAAATTCAATAATATCAATTCTATCGATCGTGGAAATTTATCCTTTCATAGCTCATTTCTTTGATGTTAGATTCGAGTTTTAAGGTACATTTGTTTTTTTTTTTTTTTTTTAATTCGCCTTTCCAGGTAAGTAGGGCTAATAACTGGAGTTTGATTTTTATTTCTAATTTTGGGTAAAAGAAACTCTGAATTTTTGAAGGTTGTGTGATGGAATAAGTGACTCAAAACAGAGGCGTGAAGGAGCTAGTTATGGAATATTTGATACTTATTTGGTCGGTTTATACATTCTACACCAATGGTGCTTTAGTCGTGGATTTTTTTAGGTCATAGCAGATTAGTAGTCTTTGGAATCGAAAATGTGCAATTTCGGTGATGTTCAGGGTATTGATCATTTAAATTACTGCATTTGACTGAATACTGGCACTGAAGTAATTCTGACGTGCAGGAAACGTCAACCTGGTTCAAGTGTGTCGCCGCACCATTACCATTCAGCCTCAAGATTTATGAACGCTGCACTACTTATTGAAAAAATAAAAAATGAGAGTGATATGTACGAATCACCTATTGAGGAAACACACCATGATGTACCGGGAGCATCAATGGTTGACAGCTTTGCTGATTCTGCACACAGGCCGGGAAGTGAATCTCTGAAGGTCTGTAAGGAGGAAGAACATGAACAAATTGAAAGTGCAGAGACAACTTTCAAGTTATTTGCTTCTCTGCTGGATTCTGGTCTTCAAGGTACTTGAGTGAAGTTGCTTGGCTAATAACTTTTCAATTGCTAATGTTGTGTTGTATATTTCTGCAGGTAGAAGCATTTTAAAGTATGCTTGGTAGAATGATGTAGACTGATTTATGTGGGAAGCTAATATTATAGATCTTTGTGTTGGTATTACTTTGCATACTATCATTTTCAGGTCTGCAACTAGTCTTCTTTTTGTAGATAAAGAGAAATAATTGGATTGACCTATGACTGATAAATATAAAAATTGATTTCTGGAGCTCTCCATATGTGTGTTAAGTATTTTCCTCTCCACTCAGCTCTTCAAGATGAAATGCAGTTGATGCACAAAACTTAGGCTCTTACCCCCAATTTGCAGAAAAATAGCCTTCCATGTATGTTATTTAAGAAATTACATTAAGGCTTTCGCAGCATGTAGCCAAACCCATAGGGGGGCAAAGGCTTAGCTACAGTAAGTAGCCTTTCATGTAATGACTTCATCATTAACTTTAATAAATAGACTTAACATGTGATCCCTACTAGTACCAGTTATTGACATTGACCACAGGATCTCTATTCTGGGGGATCTAATAAGAATATCAGAAGCTGGATATGTTGAAGAAAGGTACAAACACTGCTCTTTGAGAGATGATGGGCGTATTATGCAACAAGCAGAGCTTTAATTGAGCATACTATATGCTAACGTTGTTGGACATAACATATGTTAACTTGAAGCAGTATATATTTTTCTTTTACCTCCTGATAATTGAGTTGGATATGGATGGATCTGCAAGACACTTGTAATTTACTCCTTAATTGAGCAGCTGAAGCATTGATTTTGTGCCACAATAGGCCAATATTTTCGAAAAGAAGATTGCAGGAATATATTATGGGACTTAATCTAATCTATGATAAATTTGAGATGAATTCCTTGAATCCTGCGTTAAACAATCATGTTTATTTTTAGGATTTGACTTTGCATTGCTTTGGTTTTTGCAGGGTTGATGGATTTCCCTGATTTGATATTACGATTTGAGACTGCATGTCGCAGTGCTTCAGAGTCAATTAGGTCTACTTGACTATCACTATTATCCTTTATCACATCTGTGTAAATGTTAATTTATGTTGCATTCTGTTTACACTGTTAAACTCTTAGCTTGTTGGAGGACCATCGTTTAATACTTTGATATCCTCGTCAGTCGTCACACCTCTAAAGTAATTAGCCTGGATATCCTCGTTTAATACTTTGTTGGAGGACCATCATTTGTGAATGGGTGTGTGGGTTTCTAACATAGGACCTTTTTAACTTGCCTATCTCCTATTATACCATGTCAAATGATAACCTCATCTAAAAGCTTGAGCTGTTGGGACGAATGTTGTTCAATATTTTACTATATGTTAACAGTACCTATATGAGTGTCAACATGTATAACAGAAAAATGGGACATGCAACAAGTTATAGCTCGTACTATAACTCAATTGCACAATATGTTATACAATTGACTTGAACGGATTCTTTGATTTACATTAACTAGTCAATTGGTGAAGGAGCAATTCAGAGAATTTATAGACAGATTAATTTGTGTGACTGCCATTTTTTTTGTTTTAGTTACATCTTTTGCCTATTTGGTGCAGAATTGGTGCCAATGAGAGGTATAGAGTAGTTGAGGATAAATTGATGAGGCAGAAAGCTCGATTTTTGCTTGACGAAGCTGCTTCTTGGTCTCTGCTTTGGTATCTATATGGGAAAGGTAATATACTTTACCCAAATTAATTGCTTGTAAACTTGCAGCTGCTTGTCGCCAGTGGCAGTATTTCTTCCAAAAACTTTACTCCCCATACCATATGTGGAAGTATTTATAGAAAGTTTTATGTAGTTCTACATCAAAAAATAAATAAATTTTGTATAACATGGTTTTTTTGCTATAGCAATCTCACTATCCACTATTTTTAGTTAACTTGAATACTTCATCCTTTTCATATATTCGCTTTTATATGTTGGTGATATGCATTATTTTGATGCTAAATGCCAAAATCTTGTCATTCTCTTGCAGGAAATGAAGAACTCCCTGACAATCTAATCCTGGTGATTGCATCTAATCCATAATGAAACATTTATAATATATAACAGCATCCTATTTAAACATACTGGATTTGGTTAGAATTTATCGGTCACTATTGACTTTTGCTGGGGGTTTAGTGGTTTACTATAGTTATCTCATACATATTCTTTCTTACTGGTTAAGCTGAATCAAATGCTCTATGACAGCTCCCAACAACGTCACATTTGGATGCTTGCCAATTTCTTTTAAAAGATCACACAGCACAGTTATGCCTTAGGATAGTTCAGTGGCTAGAAGGATTAGCTTCCAAAGCGCTCGATTTGGATAATAAGGTAAATGGCTTATGTAGTACTTTCTCACTCTCTGCAAATAATGAAGATGCTACTAGCATGTCACCCTCCTTGTTTTATACAAGCATTTCCCCAAATTTTTACTGCTACTTTAACAGTTACCTATTCAATTTTCAGGTCAGAGGGTCTCATGTGGGAACTTACCTTCCAAGCTCTGGAGTTTGGCGTCATACACAGAGTTATCTTAAAAGAGGTGCCTCGAATCCAAAGACAATTAAACACTTGGATTTTGATGCACCAACACGTGAACACATGCAGCTACTGCCTGATGACAAAGTACTTCTTCGTACTCAAAAAGTTTTTTGGCATATGAGCATATACATAAATAAGGCCGAAATGCAGGTTCACTTACATCTGTCATCACCTTATGATCTCTGGTTCCTCTTCTAGTTGGTTAAGTTATTCAATTGATAGTCCTCTTAAGGTATTATGATTGCTTGTTGTCAAGGTTGAAAATATCGGTGTCGACGGAGAGATCGAGGTTTTAACTTATGGTAATATCGTTTCTACCAAACATTGATGTTGGTGACTACGGAAAAAATGGATATATCATGGATATATCGGGATATTTTCATCCTTCCTTGTTCTGAAAGCTTGCTGGTTTGCCTTTTTTTGCTTAAACGTTATTCTACTTCCTTTCCATAACTGAGGTTGAACCAATAAGAATTTTGTCATAGGTACCATTTACCAGTGCAGAGATGCATGAGGTTTATCTTAGGCTTTCATTTTTTACAGCCATAATGCATAGCTACTAATTACTAATTACCTGGCATGTTGATATTACTTTATGACTGATCTATATTAGAAACAAGATGAATCTCTTTTAGAAGATGTCTGGACTCTCCTGCGAGCTGGAAGACTAGAAGAGGCATGCAATCTTTGCCGGTCTGCTGGACAGGTGCAAGGATCTGTTAAAGAGTTTTAGATTTAAGTATCTTCATTCTTTGTTTCACAATGCCTAAGAAAGCAAGACATCTTTATGCCTGAATCAAAATTTCCTTTGACAGCCATGGAGAGCTGCAAGTTTGTGTCCTTTTGGAGGGTTCAACTTATCCCCATCTCTTGAAGCCTTGGTGTACAATGGCAAAAATAGAAGAATGCTTCAGGCCATTGAACTGGAAAGTGGAATTGGTCATCAATGGCGTCTCTGGAAATGGGCCTCCTATTGTGCATCTGAAGTAAGTAGATAGAGAATCAAAGTGTTGCTTTTAGTTGTCTCACGTGTGCATCAGAAATACAAATAAAAATAACCTGAGGGATCTCCTATAATGCTGTGGCTACAGCTTTACATTTAAATGCAGTCATCTGTTTCTTGTTTCTATGGACTTGCATATTTTACTTCGTGGTTCAGGATCTGGAAACCACCCTTTCTTTATGAAACCTCATCCATGCAACTGTATAAGGTTGTCAATTTTGATGAGCTTCACAAGTGAAGACTACTGAAAATTTTAGCATACTGAATGCATGGCCATGGTTTATATGGTATTAGTATACTGATATTTTTGTTTGTTTTGTTATTGGAGAAAATTGCTGAGTATGATGGTGGGAAATATGAAAGTGCGGTATACGCAGTCCAATGCAGCAATTTGAAGCGCATTCTTCCAGTTTGCACGGATTGGGAAGTATGTGTCGCTCTCTTACCCTGGAACTGTTGAGTACAATATACTTTACTGAGCTGTCTTTTGGAAATGGGGTCTAAATCTTGTTCCTATGATATATTATGAGTGTTATAAATTTACATAGTGAAAAAAACTTTGTTTCTCAATCCAATCTTAGTTGGTAAATTATGTCATTGTAGATGTGGCTGTGCTATATTTCAACCTGTAATTTTTAACTCCTATAGATGAAATATAAATGTTGCTTTTCCAATACATATTATTTGGCAAATTTCAGCTTCAGTCAGTTTTGCTAGGTTGTGCATATTCAGAATGTTAAAATGAGCATACATTGATCGCCCTGACAGATAAAGATTTCAGTTGCTGCACCTGCACTTATCAAGATCATACTTGTTTTTGTTAACTAAATACATCTTAATGCCAAAGTACCAAGTATTTCTCATTCAATTAAATTTTCATAATAGGAAATTTGGCAGAGTGGAGCCATATTTTTCTGTCTTCTCCTTGGAGAGTAACTTATATCTCGAATTTCCACATCAAATTTCTCATGCTAAACAATTTGCTGCAGCATTTCTGGACATCCTTGAACGTCTGTGCCCTTTCTAGTCTAGTTGTTTTATCTGCAGGCGGGAACTCTTGTGGCTTGCTAAGGGAAATGCCAAGTTCAAGAGACACCCAATATGCATCTTACTAAAAACACTGTTGAAGGCTCATTCCCCCTTTCAGATGCATACACACACTAGCTCATAAGCATGTGCTTCTATTCAATGTTGACATATTCTGTGTGTTGGTGTGGGGGCTAGTGGTGCATGGGTTGATATCTGTAGTATTATAATAGTCATGAGAGTCTGTACTTTCTTCCACCAGTCTGGATAATTGAGTCTTTACGTGCTTTCCCATTCTTCTGATGTCCCTGGCCTGTGCTTTTATTCATGTTATTTGTTTTCTTTTCAGTCTGCATGCTGGGCTATGGCTAAATCATGGCTTGATGTCCAAGTTGATATTCAAGTAGCTCGCTTGCAACCAGGTCGATTCGATCAGTTCAAGAGTTTTGAGGAAGCTATTGAGAGAAGTACCGGGCAAGGAGATCTTGCGTCTCAACATAGTGGACCTGATAGTTGGCCGCTTCATGTTCTAAATCAGCAACCAATGAATCTTTCTTCCCTACTTCAGAAGCTTCATTCAAGGTTCACATGTCATGTTGACAGAGTTTATTTTCCATCATTATCAACAACTTATATTTTGTACATCTACCCTGCATATAATTAGTGAAACCGTGCATGAAGCTGTTGCCCGAGCTTGCAAGGAGCAGCAGAGGCTAATTGAGGTAACGATATATGTGGAAGGGATTTTTATTTCACATCAACTGATTTGTTCTTCAGAATTGTCACTCTTTAGTTCGTATGACCAACATCTGCATGATGCTTGTTCAGCAATTAAATATTGATGGCTGTTCCCACATGGGAGTAATGCAGATTAAATAAGTTGAAATTACTCCTGAAACAATGAAACTGCCGCTTAGAATTTAGATGTTGTCATTGAGATTGTTCTTTTCTTATTTCCATTAATTTCACCTTTAAAATATGACTATGAGAAAAGCACACATGCTCTGCAATCGTAATATGTCTTCATAAAGAAAACCGTTCTTTCCTTGCTGTCGATCCCAAGTGGTATCTGCCACTTTTATTTCTTTGTGAACAAGCATGTGAAGAGGATTATTCCTAATAAACTAATGATGCTGCACCTTATGATTGTATTGTTTGACATTGCTTTCTGTGAATTAGACGCCTGACGCGATATGGTATTGACTTCTGTATGATCTTCATGGCCTTTTATGATGCTTGTATCATAGATGGTACAGAAGATATGGTTGCCAATGTTGAACTTTTTCTATCTAGAATACTTACTGCAGGTTAGATTAGAAATGGATGGGTATTTGAAAGTTCATAATTTATTGGGATCCCATATTTTACCTGCCATCGGCTGATACAAGAACACATTCCTGTTTTTTCTTTTTGTCTTACTTTCAAGGATTCAAAATAATTCTGATCAGTTTTCTCTTTGTTCATGTTGTGATAATGAAATTTCACTGTTTCACCTTTGAAATGTGAGCACTTTTTTCTTTCTTGAGATTGTTTTTTTTTTTTTCTCTGTTATGGTAACATCTTGCTATTATCTTTTCGGTAGAGAGCACATTTATACTTTATTCTTGGAGACTTTGCTTTGCATTCTGACAAACATGCGTCTGCATTTTACTTGTGCAGATGAATCTTATGTTAGGAGACATACCTCATTTGCTCGACCTCATTTATACATGGATTTCACCTGCTGAGGATGAAGATGTTTTCAGGTATTATATACAGTTTGTTATCATTCATTAATTCAGATTTCATCTTACAATTTTTTCTTTCTGGTGTGTTTACACTAGTTATATCAATTTGATATTTTTCTTTGACCAAATGCACCATTTTTAGCACACTATCGGTGCAGAACCTCAATGTTGACTTTTGTCAGTTTTGGAATATTACTTAACAAGGTTTTTTCGAGTATGCTGTTTTCAGGCCTCATGGCGATCCAGAAATGATGCGCTTTGGTGCACACTTGGTGCTGTTGCTTAGGTACTTGCTTGCTGATCAAATGAAAGCCACCTTTAGAGAGAAGATTATGACAGTTGGTGACTTTATTATTAACATGTAAGTGGATATCTGTTCAGTTAGAGTGATGCCTGAGGATTTCCCAAGATGCACTTATGTCACCTCCGAATTTATGCTCTCCTGTTATTCTCTTTCAGGTATGCCATGTTTCTGTTCACTAAGCAGCATGAGGAGTTGGTTGGGATCTATGCTTCACAGCTAGCTCGCCATCGCTGTGTTGATCTCTTTGTCCATATGATGGAGTTGAGGCTAAATAACAGGTACTCAATTCAATTTTCAATCAATTATTACGGATTCCCGAGGAGCAGGAGCTCTATGAGGATATTGATTGTGATGTGTTCTATTTTTTTATATCCTCTAATTTCAGTTTCAATTTTTTCTTATAATTTTTAAATTTTAAACTTGAGAAAGGTGTTCTTTGGACTCGTATATCCCTTGGGAGCTTTAACATACTTGATCCCTTGGCTTTGGCGCTTTGCAATGGATACTTCATCAATGAGCTTGTATAGGGCAGAACAACAATATTACCACATTAATCTATTATCGTGATTTGTATAAATCATTAGTGATTTGTTTGCCTTTTAATAGCTCAAAGAATTAGTTGTGTGATATTTCTTGGTGCATCTTCTCCATCTACAGTGTGCATGTCAAGTACAAGATCTTTATCTCAGCTATTGCGTATTTACCATTTTCTCCCAAAGAGGACTCAAAAGGCAGTTTTGAAGAAATCATTGAGAGGTACAACTTGTTTTCAACAAGTTTGTGAAAATTTATAGAACTGCTCATGCAATATCACTTTTGTCTGTCAACAGGATTTTGTCCAGATCTCGTGAAATTAATGCTGCAAGACATGAAAAGTCATCTGATGTTGCAGAGAAACATCGTCTGCAGAGCCTGCAAAAAGCTATGGTTATTCAATGGCTCTGCTTTACTCCTCCTTCCACAATTATTGATGCCAAAGCTGTTGGCGAAAAACTTGTTCTTCGAGCACTAAAGCATAGGTATTTCTTTTTCCGATTTTTTCTTGTGTAGGTAGTTTGTTTTCTTGATCTAAACCTAAATCGTACTATTTATACAGCGCGAAGAGACTTCTCTTCATTTTCCACTAGTTCTCGTTCAATACTTTAATTATAATGTTCTATCAATCACTTAGTTTCTCCATCCTGTTTGTCTATCCACTTCTTTTGGGCTGCTTCAGGAACAAATGTTTTAAACAGCACAAGGGAAAAAAGAGTAATCTATTGCATATTATCAATTTGTTTTCATTTTAGTTGACTGATAGACATGTTTTAATTGTTATAGCAATTTACTCTTCCGGGAGTTTGCTCTTATTTCTATGTGGAGGGTGCCTGCAGTACCCATTGGGGCTCACACAGTGCTCAGTTTACTTGCTGAACCTTTGAAACAACAGACAGAGATTCTCTTTTCCACCAAGGATCATGAAGTTTTTGAGAATTTGAGAGAGTTCCAGGATTGGGTATGTCTTTGACATAAGTCTTGCTATTAATGAAAAGATGATGACCTGTATTGCTGACACTTCTTATTGTTTCATGTAATATCAGAGTGAATATTACTCATGTGATGCAAAATACCGTAACTGGCTAAAAATCCAGCTAGCAAATGCAGAGGTTTCACCTGATGAACTTTCACACGATGAAAACCAGAGGGAAATTATCGCAGCTAGAGAAACTCTTGAATCTTCATTTTTATTGCTAAAGAGTGAGTTATTCTACTTCACTTTTATGCTTTTGACTAATGTATTAGAAGATTAAATTTTGGTGTGGTTATCTTTTTGTAATGGGTTTGGTTGGTTCTGTCTTTTTTTTATGAGACGTCATAGAACTATTGCTCGGTGCTTCATGCTTTTGTTCGTTTGTAGGGAAAGATAATCCTTGGTTAGTTCCAACTCAAGATCATTTGCATGAATCTGTGGAACCTGTATACCTGGAACTGCATGCTACAGCTATTCTATGTTTACCTTCTGGTGAGTGTATGACCCCTGATGCTACTTTATGCACCACGTTGGCAAGCGCCCTTTACTCGTCAGTAAGAGAGGAAGAAGTACTACATCGAGAGTTAATGGTAAATCTTGTAACTTCATTTTTACATAGCAGTACCAAGAAATTGAATTTCCTTTTCATTGTCGCATTAAAATGGCCAACTATTTAGATAGATGAATGATGATTAATAGAACAATAAAATGCTTCAAAAAACAAGCATACCTAATCAGGAACTCCCAGTATTCAAAATATCCAAATATAGTTATGTTCACGTTCTGTGATTCTATAGATTCCGATGCATCAACCTTGATGTTTAATAGTTGTGTTATACTGTCAATATTTAATTATTATTCTTACTGTTTAGGTAAATGTTGCTATCTCACCGAGGGATAATTCTTGCATTGAAGTTGCACTACGTTGCTTGGCAGTGGAGGGTGATGGGCTTGGACCCCATGATCTCAATGATGGTGGAATTCTGGCTAATGTCTTGGCTACTGGCTTCAAAGGTAATTGCTGATAAATGCCTTCAGATCTTTATTGCTTCTGTGCTAATGGGTTTGAAGTAGTTAGAGAGCTAATTTTATACATGTTTTGTGTGTTCGTACTCCTGAATATCGAGAATTTGAAGTTGGTTATAAATAATTCATGAAGCTAGGCTCAGAAATTTAGTTGTTAGAACACCTGCATGATCTGTCTGCCCCACGCATATACGAGATGTCCTAATTTATTTATCTGTTGTGTTGCACCACAAAATAACTTCTCTATTTCAGGGGAGTTGGCTCGATTTCAAGCTGGGGTAACCATGGAGATATCCCACTTGGATGCTTGGTATTCTACTAGTGATGGATCCTTAGAAGGGGCAGCAACATATATAGTTTGTGGCCTTTGTCGCAAGTGTTGCATTCCAGAGATTATTCTTCGATGCATGCAGGTATGGAACCTCCTAGAAAGTAAAAAATAAAAACAAATGTGTTATTCCTGTTGGTTCAATCAGGTATGCACAATTTCGATATTTGATTTTACAATTTAAATTTGGCAATTTGCTATCCATGTTATCAAGATATCTCTCACATATATTTCGTTAGCCTTTCAAGTGTGTGCTGTTCTTATTAGATATATTTGTTCACTGCTTAGGTGTCTGTTTCACTGATGGAGTCTGGGAATCCACCAGAGAGGCATCATGAATTAATAGAGATGGTCACCTCTCCGGAAACTGATTTTCTCCATTTATTCAGCCAGGATCAGTTGCAGGTAAGATCTCCCTGGAGGTTTTACCACTAAATTTCTTCTGAGTTGTTCCACACCATAGTCTATGGGGGCTACTTTGTGTTAATCTTTGACTTGCATCTCTTGTTTAATTCTCTGCATGCTGTTAGTAACTCTTTTGTGAGAGCTAAAACTGGTCGATATGGAAAATGTGAAGTGGGTGAAATCATCTTAATTTAGATTCCCCTCACACAGTGCCAGTGAGATGGTGTTCTGAAATTTAATTTAAATATATCTAGATTTAATTGGTTCCTCCACTTGGATTAATGAAATTGGCAGGTTATTACTGAGTTTCTTTGTTGAGCATGATACTATTAATTATCGAGTATTAACATATGATTTGCATGTAGGAACTCATGTTGTTTGAGAGAGATTATTCAATATATGAGATGGATCTGACGGCGTGAAATATCAAAGCATCTTCTTCATGGGGTTGTTTCTGATGGAACAAATATTTAATTTTGTTATGCTATGAACTAACTATACTTGGTATATTCATTCCGGAGAAGAGCATTAGTTTTAGATTGCGATGTTATACCATTTATTGTTATAATATTGCTGCGCCATTGTAAAATCAGATGAGCAAGATTGGTAGAGTGTGGATTTCTTGCTTGTAATATTCTAGAAAATAGTAAGAATTGTGGTCTCAAAGCAATTAAATATCTCCAGATACAAGTGTAAAAATAGGTAGGTTTTCTTGCTGAATATAAATTTCTCATAATACATTCTAAATTCCTCGTGAGATATTCATCAACTGCAAAAAGCAGCATCACCAAAATCTTTTTCTGACATAAAAGAGGAGGAAAACAACTCCCAGAACAACAGCAACTGGGGCCCATTTCCGAATCAAAGCCTATAGTCAAAGATCAAGGAAACT
Source organism: Prunella vulgaris (assembly GCA_026898435.1). NCBI lineage: Eukaryota > Viridiplantae > Streptophyta > Magnoliopsida > Lamiales > Lamiaceae > Prunella > Prunella vulgaris. Next base: position 2,230,509 of record JAPKLY010000024.1, on the reverse strand, counting down.
TTATGGTTTATTTGGAATAAATCCTCCATGGAATGGAAGGATCATTCATAAAATAGAGTTAATGTTGACACAGGAAGCCAAAGCAAATTATCTAACTAACCTGGCGGTTCAAATCTTTTGCCTTCTCCGCATATATGCGAGATTCGGATGTTAAGCGACTGGACATCTGGCTGACCTCTGTACAAGTTCACGTTTTGAAAATATAGAATCAAGGTCAAAAAACACATTATGTAACATGATATGTAATCGCAAAGTAGAAAAACAAGCATCAGAAAATTCAACGAGAGTAAAAATTTCCCTGGTGGGAGAGTTTAGCTCGCAAATGTATGCATACAAAATACAGATAATAAGCTGAATATTGAGAACATGATGACAAGGGCACGTACGGTCCAACTTTTCACCAACACCAAGAACTTCTTGTACATTGCGTGTCATAACCTGGTGGACTTCATTGATTTCGTCATTCAACTTTGCTATATTTCGTTGAGTTCTCGTATCCTGATACAGTTTCTTTGTCTTTTGTATGAATGTATCTAGCACAATGCAAGAGAGCCATGTATTGAAAATGAATTGTATAAAAGATATGTAATAAAATACCTCATACAAATACAAATAACAGAAAGCTCAGAAAATTTTGAAAGAACAAAGAAACTTACCAAATTTGATAAAAGCATATGGTCTTGCAGCAGTTTCTATCTGATTCCCGTACACACGCTCAAATTCATTCTTGAGGTCTTCTAGATATTGAAAGGCAAGTTTCTTTGGATAAGCACGATCACACATTGTCAAATAGCATACACGCCCTTCAATAATATAACTAAGCTCCAAGGTTAAGGTTTTAACTTTCCAGGGAAGAGGAGCATCACCGATCACTACTACTGAAAACATCTTAAACCCGTAGTAAATATCAAGGCTTACCCACATTATCACTATCCCTGATTTTGTAAAAACCCATCAATGGTGCCACACGAGCAGCAGAATTTCTCTGTGCAGAGGTTCATAATTGACCTATGCAGTTGTTAATATGAAAGTCGCCAGAAACATATCATATATTTAGTTTTTATAACTGAAAAATATTAACTAATGGGCAAACATGCAGCAAAGAATCACATTTTCACTAATTTTATTTGACCAAAGGAAAAGAATTTAATTACGTAATTAAATTATCAAAAAGGATACTTGTATATATATGGCCCTGTTTCAACTGACATCCTTGATGGCTCATTCTGGCCCCTTGAGAGGTTTTTAAACAAAGCTTTCACTTGCTGTTTGTAAAAGTCAGCATCCGGCACATCACGACCATCATCCAGCCCCTCAACTAATGGAAGGCCATCAGTGACACGAGCAATCATTGTCAGTTTCACCATCTTTATCACGAGCTCACTACTATATCCGATTTAGCGAGTTAATGATTCTGCTGAAGTAAACAAACGATACGGAACATCATAATACATATATGTTTCCATTTACCATTCCTAAAGAGTAATGAGATGCATCTGTAAAGTAAATCAAAACTTCATTGACAAATAACAGTATGGTATATAGAGGCCATTATCCTATCACACTACCCCCCCCCCCCCCCCCCCAAAAAAAAAAAAAAAGAAAAAGGTCGAGCAACTAAAAACATCAAAATGCATTTACAAGTGCAAAGTGTTTTTTGTTTGAGGAAAAATGGAAGTATCAGACTCCCAATAAAATAGCTTATAGAAAATCAAGCACATAACATACAGCAACCAAATAAATTGCTAGATTTTGCAAAATTTACCAGCCAAACAATAGTAGCGTGGAACAAAGGCTAGAGTAAAACTTAGGATATCTGCCTCAGATCGAGACATATGACAACTATGTTAAAGTATCCAATGTCCATGATGTGAGATACACTAGTAATTGTACATGCACCATTCTAACGCAACTGGAGCTACATCTGTAAGATATATATTTATTGTACAGTCTAAAGCATGCATTTTGACAGGAAAATGCAGGACAAAGAGCAATTCTAATAAATATGAGGAAGGTAAACAGTGAATCCTTCTCCGCTAGATCTTCTTCGCATCAATTACAACCTCTCAGTCCAAAAAAATTCTGAACAAATTAAAACTAGTTAATCAAACACAGAAATGCATATCAAGTGAATACCGGAAACAAAACATAATCATAAAGTCTAATAACGACAAACATATAGCTTTCTGCCACAATTACACTACAAAAAGAAATGCATAACGAAATTCAGATACCAATTAGAAGCGAATATGAGCTCTCCGTTGGATTCGAGCCTTTCAAATGGATTACGGTCGTCAAAAACTCGATCGATCTAATGGTGGAGAATTGAGAAATAAATGCAGTTTATTGAATTTGATTTGGGGGCACGCAAAAATGACAACAGAAAGGGGTTTTGCAAGTATGAAAATTTTATTGTGGGAGTCGAGATCTCCACATGATGATACACAACAAAATAATAATAATGCAAATGGGAAAGGAAAACACACACACACACACACACGCACTTTCTTTTTCTTTTTTTTCAGCTTTTCGTTTCCATTATATTTATATCAATATTAATTTTCTCAAAAATAAAACAAATTGGGTTTGAAGATTGTTCAAATCACTTTTTCATTTTTTAAATTGGGTAGTAATTCTTCATAACCAATATTTAATTTGAGATTGATCTTTAAAATTTATCCTAGTCACATTCAATAAATATAATAGATAAAGTTTTTTTCTAGGAAAGACATATTCTTTTATTGAAAATACAGATAAATCTTATAAAATGAAAAATATCATTAAAATTTATTGACTGATATATTTAGGTCACTTTAAAGTCAAAAATCATTTTCGACATAATAAAAAATAAATACAATTAATTAGCATGCTTGAATTAAGAGCTAGCCTACCATTATTTCAATGAGCCACTTTATCATGTTAATCTTGATCATGTGGAAATTTCCATCATTACCATTTTTTTTTTATTTTTTTGAAGAATCAATTACTATTGAATTTTATTAAACATCAAAACTATGTACGCTATGCTAAACGAATAATGAAACTATGCAATGGGGTATTTGTAGTCATGGATTATGATTATAGTTCATCAAATCATGCATTGATCTAAATTCTTTATAAAACATATAATTTAAAATAAGACATGTATGAAATCAATCTACACAAACCACAACTTGAATTAATTTTGGAGACGAGATGAAACATATTCATACAGTCACAAGCATGCATGCATCACAGCGCCTTCCGAGTCTCCAAAGCTGATGCTGCAGAGTCGATATGCATGAGCAAACACGTGTAAACTTTCTGCTTCAATCGATCAATCTTGTCGTTTTTGTCCATGCCAGAGTTGCTTCTTGCCTTATCCAACCATTCATTGGCTTGTTTAAGCTGTGACAATGTTAAAGCAATGTGGTTGTTCTTCTCAACATTTCCTTTCTTTTCTTGGACACCATTGAATCCAGATTCAAGTGCTTGTTCGAGGAAATTAAGGAACCAGGATCGTGTTTCGTTTGAAAGTATGTTTCTTAGCTCCATGATTTCCCTGGAGCCATCTCCTTTGAACCATTCTTGTTTATCAGCAGCGGTGAGTTGTAATGAGGTGTTGGGACTCATGTTTTTACGTCTGTTGGAATTGTCTTTTTCTTGCAGCGTTGAGTTTGTTTGTACATTAATTTCCCATACATCCACCTCCTCCTTTGTTACAACATCGGCTTTGTCAATAAGTTGTTGCAGTGTGAAGAAGTTGGATAAATAGAGATGAGGATTCTCTGGTGATGCAGATGAATAAAGATGGCTAAATAAACTGCAATAGAAAACATTGATCTTAGGATGTTTGTTGTTGTGCATCTAATAGCAATGCCTTTATTAATAATTTACCTGAGGCACTTTGCAAGATTTGCAGATACATTTGCTTCTTTTTGAGCTTGTGCTGCTATGGAAGAAGCCAAGCTGCCCCTTCTAACCATGCCCTACGTGTATTAGCTAGCACTTGAACACTAGAATCGATGAAGGAGCAAAAATGATTTGGGAAAGTAGTGTTTTGTACCTTTCCAGGCTTAACAAGAGTGGGTGGTAGATTGGACCATGATATCGTTGATTGCTTTTTGCTGTTGCTCTTTGTACAACAATTGAGATTGTTGATGTTTTCTTGTTTGTTTGAGGATTTTGGTGCGCCTGAATAATCTGTATCTATATTTGTATTTTAGATGATGATGATGATCCATATAGATAGAATGAAAGGATTCATATTCCATACCTGACCTTCATGATCATCAAGTTGCTTGGATTTCAACGAAGCAGGTTTTTTTGGATCCTTCGACACGCCCTGCATATACCTCGAAGCAACTCCTTCCTTCTCCTCTTTGATCACAATCTTTTTCTTTGTCTTTTTCCTCCCCTTCTCCTCTTTTGTCTCCACCGGCCCTTCCAGAAGCTGCATCAAGTCCTTGGGACTCCCGACAAATGGATGCCTCCCTGGAATTGGCCTAACACCGACCAAAACAGGCACGGGAGTCCCAGCTTCCATTTTCTCAACGTACAAAAACTGGCCTAGTTGCAACTTGTTGTTTAAGATGAGATCAGTGTCTTGTTTGGAGAGGGAGACGTAGGTAGAGTGAGATGAATCGGAGACTTTGATGAAGAATCCATGATCAGGCCACAGCTCCGATCCTGATATAGCAGGAACTATGCCGATCACTTGTAACAGAATTGATCGGTACTCACCTCTAATTTTTAAGTTGGAATTCATAGATTGGAGGAGTTTGATTAGAACACCAGGGACAAGAGATGCCATTTTTCTTTCTTTTTTTAGAAAATAAAAATGGAAGGAATGATTCTGAATGAAGCAATGTGTGAGATATATCCAAGAGAGAGGTATTGTGTGAGAATTTAGTTTGATAGAAAATGAAAATGTTTAAAAGGAAATAATGGAATTGGCATAAAAGAAAGATGGTGGAAAGCATGACATATGAAGTAAGTGCATATCCTTAAAATGGGAGGCACGTAATGATCGTCAACAACTTGTTGTCTTTCAAGACAGAATCTTTTCTTCAAAGTAAGATATGGCCCTCTACTCTTCCAGAGTTGACATTTCGACTTCAAGGCAGAGGGAGTGTCTCAATTTGGAAAGTAATTATAATATCTTAAACATGAGATGACAATAGGATTAATTTACCAACTTCTTTTTGTCATCGTATTCAATAACACTACTACTGCCTTTGTCTTGTTTGTAGAGACAGTTTAGATTAGTTGATCAAATACTTGTGTTTCAACTTTGAATACATCAGATAACTCTTCATTATTCTTCTTTTATATATATATATATATATATATACACTCGCATCGCATCGCATCGCATCACATAAAGTCTTGGTAATGCGCATGCCTGTAATAATGATGACACACACCCCCCATGATTGTTTTTTTACATTTAATTGAGACACTAAATTAGATATTTGGCTGTGCTTATATTTTATTAAATTTGCAAAACAGGACATCTAATCTAACAAATTGATGGAGACGAATCCGTAAAATAAATTATGACGAATGCATATACTAATCAATAATGATGAGTTAACTTTGCTGGGAGATTTTACCTCAACTTATTTTACGTTCAAATATTAGAGAATACGATAACGATCATGATACCCAAATCCAGCAAGTTGTAAACATGATTTCAGAAAAAGAACGGTGTAGCTACCAAAATTTTTGATGAACTTGTTGCAATATACACCATAATGATTTGAATCTACAAGATTATGCACATGCCACAGGCGCAATCTCAACAGTCTGCTATCATATATAATCACGACCCCTTAATTTGTACTATGGACAGTCATCTAAGCTTTGAATCACCTCCCTTGCTCCGAAATGTTGACAATGAGAAGAATGATCTTGGCGCTGAAATATCACCAAAGTATTTATTACATCCAAAGCAATATTAATCAATTAGTTGATAATGAGAAAATTTATTTGGGTTCTCTAAGCAATTCAAGCATTTCTACTATCTTATAGCTCTTTGATTCAAGTGACAGATTTAAAATGAGTCATTTTAAGCAGTCATCATCTAATTCCTTCAGCTCTTGATGTTAACAAGTCTTTATTGAAGCAAACATGATACACTAAAATTTCACCTTTAATTGAGCTTCCAGACATGTGATCTTCCCTGAGTTTGAAGTTGGATGGTGGTGCTGGAATAGATTTCCGCAAAGATTGAACTATGACAAAAAAATAACAAACTTGAAAGCTTAGCCCTGTTCTCTATAATTAAATATTTAAAAACTGCTCGACGCAGAATCAAAGATTGAGCAATTTGATAAGATCGTTCCAAAGAAAACCAAACCACATGCAACCAGCCAAACAGAAAACCTCAAGTCGCCTTTCAACTTTAATTAGCTCAAAAACGTTAAGCAACTGGACTATATTAGACCAATTTAAGTGGAGTGGGTGTCTGTGTCTGGACAGTCAGACAGAGTTCATGACACAGTAATACAACTGCCATAAAAGTGGAGAATGTGATTGAATTAAAAATGAGTATTTAAACAAGAAGAAAATGACAACATAACTCCAATAATGCTTAAATTTTGACTTGCTATGCCAAAGATTTCTGGAAGTTATTATTCAATTTATTAGAATAGCAATGACACCTCCACTGAATTACAGCTCCTTGATTTGCAAAACATTTGGTAATATAAATTTGGCACAATTTTGGAGTGCTACACGTGCAACACACCACAGATGAAAGGACAACTCCAACAATGACCACAGAAGTGATGCTATGAAAATAATACCGCACATATAGAAACTCTGGCATAGTAAAATAACTTAAGTAAACAAATGAAACATGAATATATGAACAAATATCATAAATCACCTGATTCATAGAAATACTCAGTATCATCGAAGCTGTCTTCAGAAGCTTGAGCATGAGAAAATCCTATCCTTGACTTCCTCAGATCATCAGATGACTGATTGGAAGGCTCCCTTCCATCTTCAGTATCATCATCTCCTTCAGAAGTGGTAGCAGAGATCCAGTCAACCAAACTCTCTGAACCACGACTTTTCCTTCCAAACTTCAATAACCGTTTGAACCCCCTGGTCATATCCTTGTGAGATTGATTGCTGGATGAATGGACAGCCAAAATTGGCTTTTGTGCAGCTCCCCATTTCTTCCTCATTCGAGCAGCATCGTTCTCTACTAGATTTAAAGGGCTTCCCACTGGGGAGTCAACAGAAGCATCAACATCAGATATCTCATGGGGATAAGAAAAGGGATGTTGAGTGTGTGAAGTCCATGACACAGGACTTTCCCCTGACCAATCTGGCATTGATTCAACAGGGTGGAAGCTCGAAGGAATAGGTAACTTAGAACCCAAAGCCTGGTCCACCAGAGAAAACGATAGAGTGCCATCATCATCTTCTGATCCAGAGTTTATAAACTTCTTTGGTTCCTGCACCAGTTTTGGTTCGCCATTGTCCAAAACACTCTGACCTTCAGTGTTCAAGCTATTCAAGCTCTCGAATTCTTCCTCATCTTCATCTTTAACCACAATTACAAACTCATCAAGTCCAAATTCCATGTCACTATTTTCTTCGTTGTTTATAAGCTCAGACACCCCAGAAGCCTTCTCCCTTGGATTAATCGTCCGAGCACTAAAGCTTGTGCAGCTACCCTTTTTAAGGAAAGGCTTGGTCACAGCATTTTTCAGGACTTCCTCATACAATTTTACTGGCGTAAAACCAACCCCATGTGAGTCTACAGGAGCCATTTCTCCCAATTCACTTGGATTTGCAGAACTTTTCCTCAGAGACTGATATCGATGTGATTTATCCTCCCTAACAATGGAACCTTCATCAGTCGTGCTTTTGCTGCGGGTGTAGCTTTTAACTCGCAATCGAGTTGTTTTATTAGCTCCAGAAGAAGGCTTGGCAATTTCCTTTTTCATGTCAGAAAAGTTCGGGACAGATTGTGCAAGTGGATTTTCTGGTAGCATTCTTCGTTTCCCGGTGGAATTTTTCATAGCTGATCTTAAAACAGGAGCTGCTGATGTGCCAGTAGATGAGAAGCTTTTATTACTGGGAAAATGTTTCTTCCCCTGATCACCACTACACAAGGCGTCGTCTAAAGCCTTATTCTCATGGGGGCAACTCTGCTGTAGAAAATCCAATGCATTCTCATCATCCTCACTATCCCCAAAATCAAAATGTTGCTGCCAAAAGGAAACTTTTATATAGTCAGTTAAAAAGTCAACAGATGATTAGCTCCAGTAAATCTCAAAGTTTCAAATAAAAGTAAGATGGTTCCATTAACTAGATGAGTATATCTCTAGAACATAACTATAAACCTACCTGCTCCCTTTTCATAATTGACCTGCTATTATATGATCTGAGTCGTGTAGCATGTTGATGGGCACTAGATACAGTATCCTGTCTGTCTCCAGATCCTGTAATTTTGGCCATCATCTCTGACCTATTTCTCTCATGGCTGACCCACAAAGATTTCGACCTGGCTTCTTTCTCTTCTCGGTTGTTATTCCAATCTTCCGTCAGTTTCGCATCCCTTTTCTGCATATATCTATCATAGAATTTCCCTCGGGTGCTCTCTGAAACATTAAGATCGGAAAATTCTGTAACCATTGCATCATAATCATATTGGCATTCAATTGCTGACATAGGAGAGGAAGCATCGAGATTGGTTGTGTTCTTCAAGAAATTGCCAGGAGCAACATCAGCTACTAGTTTTGCATAGTGTAAACTACTCGATGGCTCATGGCTAGTGTCTCCTGACCTTCCTTTACGAGCAGAGTTGGATTGTTCTCCAGGTACCCGCAATTTATGCTCAGCAAAAAGTTTTTCAAGCTCATTTGCTTTCATCTTTAACTCGTCATTAAGTTCCTGATTTCCCTTCTGCCTTATTCTTTGATCTTGCTGAAGTGGTGGCGTTGAAAACGAATCAACACCTTCCTGGGCCTCATTAGTGACTTGGCCAGATAATTGTGCCCTGTTGTTTCCACTAGAACAGGTCTCATCTCTCTGATCTTGTTTCTTCTTACTCAGTTCAATTGTTAAGCTTCGTTTGTTCAACTTTGGTCTTCGAGGCCCAGAATCTTGGAAGCTTGATACAGGAGTACTTGATACCTTCTCAGACATCTGAGATTCTTTCTTTTCAGCTACTTCAGTTTCCCTAAGAGATCTTACCTCTTTTGGCAAAGATGAGGAGTCCCTTTCAATCAATTTATAACGAGAAGCAAACGCCTTTCGAATTCTTGAGCCAGGACCATCTTCAAGTACCCTTAACTCCATTGCAGTCCTCTGAGTAGCTTTCACTCGCAAGGATTCATCTCTTGATTCAGAACCTTCCTTTTGAATCGTAGTTTCAAATTGTTCATCACCTTTGCTTACAGAAGGCTTAATCTGAGTCTGGGAAGAAAGCTGATTCATAACTACAGTCATCTGCATACCCATTGATTTCTCTTGATCCCTAAAACCAACAACGCCCTCATTTTTAACAGTAGCCAAAGTATTAAAACTATCTACAGAAATTTCTTGGCCCTGAGACCTTGACAGAGTCACCCCACCTACTTGATCTTCCAAAGCATCACTTTCACCAGAAACTAAATTAGAACTAGCCTTGCTAGACTCAAAACCCAAATTTGAAACTTGTTTATCCAGAGAAACCACGGCAGATGATGGAGTACATAAGGGGCTTTCAGAATCCCTCTTATCAACACTCAAATCAATGCTCATATCACTAGCTCCACTCCACCTTCTCAGACCTGCTGCTGCAGCCCCAGGCGAAGATACATCAGAGGATAACCTCCGTAGCTCAACAGGCTTAACTACAATGGGCTTTCCACCGGAATTCTCCTTCTGTTTATTCTCGAACATGTTTATCCTGTCCTGAACACTAAGTCGCCTCGTGGTAATGGATCCTATCAGATCAGGCGTCGAGGACTCATCTTTTTCTGTTGGCATGTTTGCGGCTTCTGTTTCGACACTGGATTCTCGGCTGAAAGTAGAACATTTGGGAAAGGTGATGGGTGGTGGATCAAGCAGCCGATACGTAGCCTGCTGTTGGTGAGGTGGCGGAGAAGGTGGGTCGTCATCGATGGACATGTCCGAACTGTATGAGGAACAAACAGCCCGGTCATCGAGTCCGGAACTCCATGGTTGGGTGAGTTCGGGACGTCTCTTGTTTAGTGATACAAACTTGGCGCATGCATCACTGTAAATGTAGGGAGAAAATATCTATATTCTTTGTCTTGAAAAAATGTTTAAAAGTCTTGGAAATTCAGTTATATTTGTTCCAAAAAAAGAGAGTATTTAGTTATACATATTACCAGTATTTTCTATTGCGTTAATTAAATTTAACTTATAAAAAGGAGCTCGAATTTGGATTGGGCTAGTTAAAACCCCATTACTCTATTCAAAAAAACAGTATTCTACCATAAACCACCTTTTTTTAGAGAAAATTGTAACAATAAATTTTTATATATAAATTCATTTCTAGAAAAAAAAAAAATTGACTGTAAAATCACCACAGTATCCCCATTCAATTCAATTATTTGCTTCTGTAATTGTGTAATTCCAAAAAAAATCAACGAGGTTTAACCCGATTACTTTTACACAAATATAAATATGGGTACAGTTTTTATGGAGCTCATTCCTACCCACATATAAGTTTGAGTAATGGTCAATCCTATTCAAGTAAAGCCATATTAATATAATTGGGAGGGAGAATTTAGGAGATGTGTTTATGCCTTATGGAGTGCTTACTTGAGGCGATGAGCACCAAATTTATGTGCAAACATCTCAAGTTGTGTGACTGTGTCCATATTGAAGCCAGCAGCAGCAGCACGAGCACACGCAGAGGATAGGTCCTCTCTCACTGCAACCAGCCTCACATCAATAGCCCTCACAAGCTCCTTCCTGTATTTATTTATGATAACCAAGTGTTCAAATGGCATCCCACAACTTAATTGATTTTAACTTCGTAGGTTCCTTCAGAGTTGTGCATTGTGAAAACAAATAAGAACCAAGTGTAGTATCGCTTGGTAAAGAAGAATAAGATCGTCTCAGATAACCCAAAAAAATCTATAATCTGATCAAGAAGACGCACAAGCAGCCGAAAACAATGATAAAGGAGTTAAGCAGAGGTTTTACTTCGTGGCATCGTCTCCAGTTGTCACACCAGATCTACCTCCACCTGGAGCAATAGATGGATTCAGTAAATATTTGGGATAAACAATATGCTAATAATCTAACCAGCAAGGGAAAAAGAAAAAAGCAATCAAGTTTTCAAATTATCAAACTTGGCATGTCTTATTAGGCATGCATGCATCATCACCAAAAACGGAGATTATAGGAGTCTTAGGGTATGTTTGTTTTGGGATTTAAGGAGTCGTAGCAAGTCATGACTTTGAAATCCTGAGATGTGAAAACCTTGATGAATAGTAAAAATGTGTGTTTGTTTTGGAATTTTAGTAGGGTAGGATGTTACTTTATGTCAAATTAAAGTGTGATAATGATTGATTTTATAGGTATAATAATAGGTATAATAGGTATTTTATGAGTGTTGTGTTGGAAAGAGTAATAATAGGTTTAATAGGTATTTTTAGGTGTGGATTGAGTTTGGGATGTGAAATCCGGATGTTATATCCCAAACTCGTGTAGAGCGTGATCACAAAGTCCTACGTTCATCCGTGCTAGTCCCAAAACAAACATACCCTTAAGGACTTGAGAATTCATAATCAGAATATCGGAATAAACTAACTTAATAGGTCATATATCAAATAATAGAAGATGATGGTACTGGATAGTGGACAGGCAAAAGCTCTATGTATTGCCTGTAACAGATTTAGCTCACTTATCACTGTATCAGTAAACCAATAGATGGGCCAATAATGGCATCCCGGAACTTCAAACCACAGCAAGAAGTTATTGGGACTTCATCACGATAGTAGATACCTTTAACTATGGAAAAGCTATTCAGTTCAAAAAATTTATTCCCGTTGCAGTAAATTTGATCACCAGAAATCACCAAGCAATACTATGAATGAACGAGTAACAACCCTCGAGAGGAGGATCCACAGACTAATCTGCCACAAGCCACAACGGCTGCACAATCACAAAATTCTTGATAGCTTCATTAGGGTAAAACCCCATAATATATTGTTTGACTCACAAGGCCCATTAAGCCAGAAACCCAATTACGGAAAAGTAAAGAATCTGGCGCTGAATAAGGAAAAGTTTGACTCAATGCAAATTAACTAAAGAACATATAATAGATATGAATAAATTCTTCAAACTCCAACGGCGGACGTCGCCAGTGTTCTCTTCTTCTTCCTTTGATATACTAAGAGCAGGGGTGTACTACCAAGTATCCTCCTCACTTCCCGAATTCTTCCAAGGAACCAACACCTGCTCTACCGTAGCCCCGTCTCACAGAATCCGCCGAGAATCCACAACAAATTCCGGCCAGTGCAAGGATTCCACAGCCAACAGATCCTCCGGCAGGGTCGGGAATGCGGTCACTTTACCAACAGCAGGTTTGAGCAATGACACGTGAAAAATGGGGTGGATGCGGGGCGCCGCTGGAAGCTCCAAGCAATACGCTGATTTCCCAACACGAGCTATAACCACGAAGGGCCCAAAAATTTGCGGAGCCAACTTGACCGAACTCCCAAAAAACAAGCTCCGCTGTCGATACGGCCGAAATTTGAAGTAAACGCTGTCTCCCACCACGAACTCGAGGTCCCGTCAGTGTTTGTTCGCCTTGCAAACCATCCGCTTCTGCACCCTCTCCAAATGAGCAAGACTCAAGTAAAATCACATCACGTTCACGTAATGCATCGGCAAAACCCATACTCGAATTTCCCCAGGCAGAAAAGGGGCATTGAGAGGGGGCGGATGACGGTAGACTACCTCAAAGGGGGTGGTACCCGCAGCTGATTGGAAACCCGTATTGTAGCAAAACTCATCCCATGCCAACCATTTTCCCCACTGCTTGGAACATTAGGACACAAAGCAGTGTAAGTACCCCTCCACACAACGGAGAAGGTGTGTAATGACCATAGAACCCACACCTCAACCGAATAAACCAGCGATTTGAGCTCCTATTGTGTACATGCTCTGCGAGTAAGAGAAGGGTCCCCGAATAATTGAACAGAGATTCCGCCGATGGTGCAGGACATTGACAATTTCAACCAATTAGCTGTGACATCACCCAGTGATGACAACCAAGACACTCCCAAAATCAAATCAATTTCCCGAAGGGGGAAAACATAGCAATCGACGAGGAAACTATGGCGATCCAATGTGATAGGGACTGACTTACACATACATTGCATGGAAACTTGGGAACCATCCCCCAATATCACATGGAATTCTGACAAAGTGGCAATATTTAATCCCAGCTTGGCTGCCATGAAATCGGACAAAAAAAGTGGCTCGCCCCACTGTCTATCATCGTCAGGAGGCGCATATCGCCAACCTTATTGAAAAGTTTCATCGTAGTAAGCCCATCAAACCCATTGGACGACACATCAGACAGCTGAACGGATGTGAAGTCAGAATCAAGCGGCCCCAAATCAGTAGGAGGTGGATCGTCCATATCGCTCTCGGGCGCGGAGGGAGGCCCCTCTAGGACACCTTCCGCTACCTCAATGAGGATATTCAGATACTTCGCATCACACTTATGGAGGGGTCCATAGGGTTGACTGACAGAACCCCAAAGATCCCGTGGAAGACGATTGGGAGTTGGGGATGACAACCACGAGGTGGTCTGCGTAGACACTGCACCTATGGACGCCCAACCCCCCCTCCCCCTTTCAACGCTGGCCCATGGGGTTGCGACTGTAGGATCCCTGGAAAACTGGTCTGGAGAAAGTGGTAGGATAAACAGACGAGCAAGTGACTCGCAGGGCCGCCCGAATGGCAGTGTGAACATCCTCAATCTCTGCATCGTAGATACGGTCGCGGACAGATGACTTAAGACCCCTTAGGAACATGCCTAAATACTGATCGGATGGCAAGTTTGGAAGTTGCGCCATCTTCTCCTCAAAAAGAGCCAGATAATCGTCTAAAGACCCGGTTTGACGTGTAACATGCAATGTTTCATAAGTGTTTTTAGCGGAGCTATCGCCAAAATGCTCCACTAATTCCCTGTTAAACTGCTCCCAGCCAATGGAAGGGGAGCGATGGAGTGCCATTGACCCTAAAACATGGCACGGCCGGCCATCGCGATCATCGCCAAACGCACTCGATCGGAGGACATGGTTCTGTGAGCTAAAAAATATTGCTCAGCTTGAGCAATCCAGGCCAGCGGATCTGAACCATCAAACTCCGGTAGTTCACGACTCTTGACAGCCACATATCCAAATGGAAAGGAATGATCAGCACCCATCTCGGGTCGGAACAGAACCCCACCAGCAGCGTTGTGGTTCCACAGGGCAATAGAGGGCGCATTATCCGATGGGCGGCCAAAAACTGCCGTGGTGAGCGCCTTCAATTGCTTGAAAATTTTCGATTGGGCCGACGCCAATTCTGCCTGCATCGCGAGCAGTTCCTGGCGCGAGGCAACGTGATCGGCCATGGCTAACTGTAAATCGGTCAGTGATTTCTCCATCAATTCGAGCTTTTCCTTATCAGACGTACTACGAGTCATGTTGAAAGAGGTGGTAGTTCGGAACAATTGATAGAACACACCAGATATCACCAAGCAATATTATGAATGAATGAGTAACAACCCCCGAGAAAAGGATCCACAGACTAACGTGCCACCACGGCTGCACAATCACAAAATTCTTGACAGCTTCATTACGGTAAAACACCCGTGATATATAGTTTGACTCACAAGACCCATTAAGCCAAAAACCCAACAACAGAAAAGGAAAGAATCTAGCATTGCATTAAACCACGTGCAAATATTTGAGCGTATTTTTCGTGGACAGAGGGAGTATATGAATAAATTCTTCAAACTACAACGCCAGACGTCGCCGGTGTTCTCTTTACTAAGAGCGGGGGCGTACTATCAAAATTCCTTTAGGAGAACCAACAACTACTAAACTTGTTTGGGGCACAATGTCTCCACTATAGAACACGTATGAGTTTAACAATCAGCACAATTCATAAGGCATTAAGAGGCATTTGAAGATTAGAAACACCAATAAATTAGTAAAAGAACAAAAAATCTTATCTAGACTATCGATGCTTAGAGTGCTAGCAGACAGCATACATTAGTATTAATGAATATGATTATGCAAGCAATAACAGATTCGTTTTTTACAAAATATTACCTGGATCCATTAATTACTATCAAGAAAAAGATATCCACCCACAATAGTACTAAGAACATATAATCTGAAGCGGATAGTTTCAAGTTCGGAGTCACTATTTACACTTAATCAAAGAAGGAATACATTTTGACCAGGCCATCTAATGCTCTGTTTAGACAGGACAATCACATTTCAGGATTTATCTTCCATTCTCTTATTACTTCGCAACCGAAAATTTCAGAAAAGGGAAGATGCTTAAGAAACAAAAATTAACCAATAAGTAATAGGGACCATACCAGAAAATTGACCTCCGGGTCCCTGAAATTGATTAAGAGGGTAATTAGTCATAATTCTTTGACACAGATGCCAATTTCATACAGAAATATGTACCTGCAAATATATCCTTCGAGCTGCTTCCAACTGTGACATCTCAGCATCTAAGGTATTGACAAGTTCCAAAGCCTCAGGAGTGCTTACAAACCGTACAAACCTGAATTTTAGAATGGTTAATTGTAGATATCTAGATATAATAATACAGTATTAATCACTAGATTGCAAAGTTTGTGACCATTGCACCACCTCTCAAGTGTTCCCTTGGTGAACCATGTCGCAGCATTTTTATGCCGTCCAACGTCAAGCTTAATTGACTGTGCAGAAGAAGTAACCTGTTCCTCTGCAATCTGTAAATGTGAAACGAATGGTTTAAGCAATCCTGATGCTAGTTTCTCTGTGCTCCCATCACTGGAAACAAACAATTCGCATCTGGCCAAAAGGATCTCACAGTAAATAAATAACGCCAACCTGGAAACTTCAGTTGACAAGGAAATCAACATTATGTACTAAATTTCTCACCTTGACCGCTTTGGTGACAGCTGAAATACAGCATAATCTAGAGGCGTCTCTGACCTCATCTTTGATGTACTATGAAAAGGCAACTATTTCACAGTCATCTTTCGTACCCAGCTTGGATGCACTTGCGAGCATCAATAAGATTACGACTATAAGCAGGAGCTCTCACTAAAAGAAATGAACTTGAAATGGGATTACAATAATAAACAAACTCTCCAAATTACATTGCATTTAGAACTGAAGTATATCATATCCACAATATCCGAAAATGAACATTTAAATCTCATCACTTAAAGGTGAATATATTGAAGTAACATCTTAAAACTTAAAAGTAAGTAGTGGAATATATACTTGAGACTGAACAATAGCACCACCACCTTATCAATCGGAGAAAGAACATAAAACATAGGCTCCACTCAGATCTCGATAAACCTAGAAAAAGGAATTGAAATGCTACTTGCCGCTTCATCTAAAAATTATAACTACTAACTGAAAACCCCAGAAATTCCGAACTATTCTAGCATCTACTAAATGCAGACAATCGAGCATAATTGAAAACTGACCTCAGCAATATCAACGCGGAGATCTTCTGTTCCTGAACACGGTCGTCGGATTACATCTACAAAACCTCCCAATATATTCAATTTAAAAAATGGGAGGGGTTTGGGGGTTTTGCAGAAGTTCAAAAAAAGAACCCTACAAAAATGGGTGTTGGCCTCGTGGTCTTTCGCTTTACAGTTACTCCTTACTTTCCGTAAAAAAATGGAATGTATGTAGGAGTACTAGTGTGGGTATAATTTATGTCTCAGCTTCTTTCTGTATATAAAGAAAACACAGGAATGAGGAGGACTGGAGGAAGCTGAGAGAGAGAGAGAGAGAGAGAGAGAGGAAACTGATGCTGTTACTCATTCAAACAAAAAAATTTGAATTTTATCTTTCTCCGTTTGTTTGTTTCTAAATTATAAATTGCGATGTTTGAAATGAGGATGAAAGACAAAACAGATGATTGTGGAACTGTGGATGTTTTTCTTTCTCCAAAAAAGAATAGGAAATTGCACCTACACCCCTAAACTTATTCCTTTTATACTTTTCTCCTTTAATAATTTAATAAGCAATTTTTTTACAAATATTGTTCTTAGTGGAATTTACATATTTAATATTTCATGCTAATTTGCATATTACTAAAAAAGTTAAATTTTTATTAGGGTGCATACACTAATAAAATTTTATATATGTGTATTTATATATTACTACTTTATTTAAAAA
This sequence comes from Prunella vulgaris, assembly GCA_026898435.1. Classification (NCBI taxonomy): domain Eukaryota; kingdom Viridiplantae; phylum Streptophyta; class Magnoliopsida; order Lamiales; family Lamiaceae; genus Prunella; species Prunella vulgaris. Next base: position 2,213,122 of record JAPKLY010000024.1, on the reverse strand, counting down.
AAAAAACGTAAAATTTTAAGGGTGCAAATTACATTTATCGACCTAAAAATCACATACTCACATTTTTTCGTTCATACTACTGTAATTTTGCATGATTTGAATATTATTTGCTAATACACCCCAAATCTATTAAAAATATGCACATTTTTCTTATGCGTAGTACGTACATTTTTTTATAAAAAACTTAATTTTACTATCATTTTCATAAATAATTATTTTATTCATAAGTAAATCTCATAATATATTCTTAATTTATCTATTATTTCTTAATTTTGATGTTTAATATAAGGTGCATACTTTACACGATGGAATGAGTAATATTAATATTAATTTAAAATTCTCAAAATTTAAAAGTAATAATGATAAAGTACGGTGAAGTGGACAATAAGGTGAGTGGGTAGCAGAGGAGTGAGTGGATTCTCTTCTAGGATGATAAACCAGCAAATTGTGTTGGGTCTTTAAACGACGTCGTATCAAGTATAAACAACAAATCAAGCAACAAAGATTATTGGTTCAAAGAAAAGATCCAAGCTCGTCTTCTTCTTCAACTCCTACGTACAGCGCTGGTGTGTCGGAAAGGAGAAGCTCTTCCATGGAAACCATTCATTATCCTAGCGCGGACTCCTCTATCGGTGACAGACGTTCTTTCAATATCTATCTCTTTCGATCATAATGACGTCGCTTAAAGGTCCACAAAGAATATGTTCCCCTTTACTCACATATTAAATAGGGTAGAGTAGGGTAGGGTATGGTGGTGATATAAGCATAGACTACTTGATGACCCAAGCCCAGTATCCAAATTTTGGGTCAAAGGCTCAGCCCCAGTAAACCAACCAAATGGAATTATGGACTTTTTATATATATTCTTTATTATCATTAAATGATATAATTACAATTTTTATCACAGATAAAAATAAATATTGTTGTTAAGATACAGAAGCTTTCATCAGTTACGTTAAAACTATATTCAAGCTTATTTATTATATTTATCAATTTGAATTTGAACTGGTCCTTTTGATCTCAAAATTAAGTATCTTATTTATTTAAATTTGAGCTGCAGCTTGAAAATGAACTTATGAGATGGAGAATATATTCAATTTATTAAATGAGTGAAACCATAATATTCAATTAATGTTATTTTTCTTATTATTCACCGACCCCATATACAAGCCGTTTAATAATTAAGGCAAAGTATTGTGCATTAATGTGAGTATGTATTAATCAACGAAAATAGTTTGTTATTATAAAATATATTATTTTTGAATAGCATTAGTTACTCTTTTAAAATATACTTATTAATTATTAGTAAAGAATATTATTTGTTTTACTAAAAAATATTAATTATGTTAATTGTAAGGTATTTAATTGATTGTAAAGTGGACTAGTGTTAGACCCTTAGATCGTTGGCTGTCGAGACATATCGATGCATGTGTACGTCTTTGCAAGGTGGTGCCGAGTTGCTAAGATGGTGGGCAACTTGGTTGGTGAAATGTTGTGGGTGGCGACACAAGTCTGGATGAGCTGGACGGATAAATATTGGGCAGTCTAAGGATAGATTGGGTTGTGCAAGAACTTAGGCAGTGTGTGCCTAAGTGTGGAAGTGCATGTGTGCACTTGGTGCATTTGGGTGTACGTGTGAACTAGGGCGTACGACAGATGAGCAGATCAGTGTGCATGCGAGTGCTGGGCATGCGCACGACGGATGGAATATGAATGCAGGACTATGACAATGCACGTCGGATGGAGGTGTGTTACTAGTATCGGCAGTGCACATTGAATGGTAGCGGATGAAAGACGAATGCACACTGATGCAGTCAGGTCGGATGCGCGAATGCGGGCGGTTATGGACGTCAGTTGGGTGCACGGGCGCCTGATCTATGCAACGGGCGGGGCGACCCGTCATATTCCCTAATCTAATTGTGGGGTGGTTTGTGCAAGTTTCAGGTAGTTTTAGGAGCAATTTTGAGGGAGTTACATACTGGAAAGTACCTCTAAATGCTGGACAATTTGGATGGCTGACATGTGGCGACTTGGAGCAATCCGACGATTTAGATTATGAATCCTAGTGATGGGGGAGTTGTCCATCACAAGCCTGTTCGAATTTATATATTTATAATAGTGCATGTTGAGTCAACAGTGATTGTTTGAAATCAATTGGAATAAAGAAATTGAAGAACATCAAGATTTACGTGGTTCGATCAGAAATGATCTACGTCCACGGATGAGGCACCTCTCTCACTAATCGATGGAGGATAATACAGATTACAAGTATTTGTATGGATATCTCTCTAAGTATGTGATTTTCTATGTTATTTGTTCTCTATACATATGTGCGTATATATATAGGAATGAGAACCCGAATTAATCCTTGAGTTTGTAACCACCCAAAAATAACTGCTATAGTTGCAACCGAAAATGAATAATGATTAGAGCCCAACTGTTTTTCAGTTTTGATTCTGTTAAACTGATCGTCAGTTGCCCAACTTGGAAGTTTAAACCACTTCGTAACTGATTCTTGGTTAATTCCTGACTTGGAGTCAGTATGCTGATGTGATATGACCTCAGCTGAGTCTGAATACTCAGCTGATATCATCAGTAGACCTTTATCAGTAGACATATATCAGCTGATATCATCAGTAGATCTTCATCAGCTTATATCAGTCCTGACCATCATCCTGACCTGACCAACCATGACCAGTCATCCTGACACCTCAGCTGACCTCCTCAGCTGACTACCTCAGCTGACCTCCTCAGCTGACTACCTCAGCTGACTTCGCTGATATACCAGATGACTTAGTCAACTTTCCTGATGACCTCAGTAGACTTCTCAGATGATCTCGGCTGACCCCATCAGATGACCATCAACAGACCTATCAGCTGACTACCTCAGCTGATAGTATAATGATCAGTTAATCAGCAGTACTAGCTCATCTGATCTTTATTTCACTTTCTTTGCACCCATAACAATTCTCCACCTCAAAGTAAGTGAGATGCCTCCACCTAACCTTCACATCACAGTAGTATTAAGGCACATCCCAAGACTGTACCTTAACCAGCTCCAAGCAGTAGTTGAATTTTGAACTCGGTATGACCTCAGTGAGTATATCAGCAGCATTGTCATCAGTTGAAACTTTCTGTATTGTGACTACCTTCTTTTCCACCACATCTCTCACAAAGTGAAGCCTCACATCAATATGTTTAGATCTTTCATGAAAGACCTGATGCTTGACTAAGTGAATGGCACTTTGGTTATCACATTGCACAGTAACTTCATCTTGTCTGATCCCAAACTCCCTGATAATGCCCTTCAGCCACATAGTCTCCTTTACTGCTTCTGTCACTGCAATGTACTCAGCTTCAATGGTTGACAATGTAACCACTGACTGTAATGCAACTCTCCAACTGATGGTTGTGCCATATAGTGTAAACACATATCCAGTCAGAGACTTTCTTGTGTCTATACTTCCAGCATAGTCAGAATCTACAAAACCTTGTAGAGGTTGTTTGATATCCTGAGTCCTCTCAAACAGTAATCCCAGATGTGCTGAACCTTTCAGATATCTCATTATCCACTTGAAAGCTTCCAAATGTGCCTTTCCTGGATTAGCCATAAAACTGCTGACCAAGCTCACTGCATGAGCAATGTCAGGTCTGCTACAAACCATGGCATACATTATGCTTCCAACTCCATTTGATTAAGGTATCTTGTTCATCTTAGACTTTTCCTGATCACTCTTAGGACACTGATCAGTTGTCAGTTTGAAATTTTATCCAAGAGGAGTAGAGACTGATCTTGACTCATGCATATTGAATCTTCTCAAGATTTTCAGTATGTAGTCCTGCTGAGTCAAGAACATCCTTCCAGCTGACTTATCTCTGATAATATCCATACCCAGAATTCTCTTAGCACTTCCAAGGTCTTTCATGTCAAAGGTTGAACTGAGCTTATCCTTCAGTTTCTGAATTCTTCAAAGACTTTTGCTAGCAATTAACATATAATCCACATAAAGTAATAGATATGTAAGTACCTCAAAGCCTTGCTTTTCTAGGTACACACAGCTATCATACTTGCATCTAATGAAGCCTATTGACATCATGAAGCTATCAAACCTTTTATACCACTGTCTTGGGCTTTGCTTAAGTACATACAATGACTTCTTCAACAAACATACTTTTCCTTCATCTTCTGATAGTATGAACCCCTCAGGCTGCTACATATAAATGGCGTTGGGAAACCCTTTATGTTTTGATGACATTAAAACCAACTGACCTTGGGAAGTCAGCTGGTGTCAGATCAGATCAGCTGAGGATGGTCAGCTGAGGTGAAAGTCATCGGTTGAGGATAGGTCAGCTGAACAGCTGAGGTGCCGAAATCAGATGAGGCCTTATCAGCAGAGGAGCACCCAGATCAGTTGAGACACGTTCAGGACAGCTATGACTCAACATACCAGCTGAGCCCTGAACATATCAAACGAGGACCACCAGCAGCAGCTGAGGTCGTCTGAAGTTGTTGCATAGAAGATCTATTTACAGAAAGTCAATCATGTCAAGAGGACAAGATCTCAGTAACGGTTAGAAGATTTTTAGAATCATAGGTAATCAATCAAGTCAATCAGATTGAAGATTATGCCAAAGATGGAAAAATATCAACCTGGAAATCAAGAATCAATCAATCACTCTGATTGATTGATTACATATTTATAGGGATTTCAAATCCTAGTCAACTCTAACGGCCAGTTTTTGATACCTATAAATATAAGTACAAGAGAGAAAAATAACAACGTTCCTACGCGCGATTACACTAGCAGATAGGCTGCACTTTTTCCTCTGTACACAAATACACTCATATATTTTATTATTCTTTTTAAAGACTTTGTAGAAGTCGATCAGTTAGTTGCAAGGTTGTTTGCACTAACAAGTTGTAAGAGAGATTTCTCTCGAAAGTTGTAAGGAAGGAAGTAAATTAGTAAGAGAACCCCTCAACTCCAAGTTGGATTGAGGAGAGTGGATGTAGGACAGTTGGTCCGAACCACTATAAATCTTGTGTATTTTTCTTGCTTTATTTTACTGCTCTTACTTGCTGCACTAAATAAAAGGTTTTCATTAAAATGATTAAACTAAAAACGTGTCCGCACTAAGATCACTGTTCACTCAGCTGATTGTAAAGTCAGCTGAGTCTTCTTTAGGGACCAACAAATGGTATCAGAGCTGTGTGTCCTAACGGCCACAGCCTGAGAAGCTTTTAGTGGTCACCAGGGCATATCCAAATCCTTTTTGAAAAATCCTTGTGTGTTATTTCTCCTAACACTTTTTGCAGGAATCATGTCTTACAACTGTGGTGTGAACTTTGAAGAGGAGATGAACAAAATTATTCAAGATTTTGAAGAATACATCTCCACTGCTGATTCACCATCATCAGAGGATTTTTGCCTCATGGCAGACACAGAAGAGGTAGAAGTTGAAACCCCCTCTGTTAGCTCATCTTGCTATTCTACCAATTCTATGGAGTCTTAGATGCAAAAGTTGCTCTCAGATCTCCAATCCTCTCTAAGTGTCTGTGCTAAACTAGAAGAGGAGAACTCAAGGCTAAAAGCTGAAGTCTCTCAGCTAACCCTCGAGAAAGGTCAGTCTGATGATCTATCAGCTGAACCCACTTCCTCACAAACTCAAGAGTCAGAAGACTTAAGAGTCAAATATGAGGAACAAGAACAGTTGGTAGCTAGGCTTCTGGCTGAAAATCTAGGGTTGGAAGAGGAACACAAGCTATTAAAGGCTAAGTTCGATGAACTCTTCAAGCAGCATACACAGACCAAAGAAAATGAGGATCAACTCAAGTTGAAATTGGATCAGCTGACCAATGCACATAATGCAATGTCATCTATAACTGCTTCCTCTCAACAAGAGCATGACAAAAGAGGTGTTGGCTTCCCTAAGTCCTCTAAAGGGAAGAAAAAGACACAGGTTCAGGGAGCTGATAATAAAGAAAAAGGGAAGAATCAGATGAGGAGGGATCATCGTGGACCATCCCAGAAGGGCAAGTCCAAGCAGAACCCTTCTCCACCCTCGGTTACATTTAAAGTACCACCTAAACCTGCAAAATCAGCTAAAGTTGTTGTCTATGAGTCATTCAAAGGCTCCAGCAAGACTTATCCTTATAATCAGATCACCAGACCTGGTGTTCTAAGACATCCTCCTAAGAGAAACCCTCTGAAGGAGATTGTCTTTGTTGATAAATATGGGAGATGGATAAGGTCTCCTAAGCCTCATAAGGATGACCTATTCCTATGGATCCCTAAAGAACTGCCTCCTGACCCTTCAGGACCCAGTAGGGTACCCATTACCTGATTTTATTTTCAGGTACACACCAGCTCAGGAGATCAGACAAAAAGCTGATATCAGATGAGAAGATGATCAAATCAGATGAGCTGAGTGTGATGTATAGATCCAAACGCAAACATCTACCCAATTAAGGGGGAAGGCCTACACTTAGGTGGAAAATCAACTGAGATGTGTGTAAGGGGGAACATCAGCTGAGGTGTTCAGCTGACCTTAGAGGCAGCTGATTAGCTGATCTCACATACACAGACGACTCTTGCACATCAGAAGATTTTCCTAAGAAGTGTCATGTAGTCTGCAGTTCAAAAGGACACTAAAAAATGACTTCAGATGATTTTCGATAATTTTCAGAGAAAGAAAATCAACCGTTAGAACTGCCAGACGATGGAATTTTGATCCAGGACATCATAGATCACTGCATAGCAGTGAGTTCAATCAAAATCATCATTTCACTTCCAGAATGGTATTATAATGGCAATTCCGAGCCCAGTGCTGAAAGATATGCCAATTTTGACTCCTGCCAACAATCTCTACTGGTAGCCAAGAATTCGTCTACAAGATATCCCACATATGTTTTTCAAGAAGAAATCAGATGGTATTTGATCAAGGGGGAACATCAGATGAGTTCAGGCAAGCCAGCTAATTGGAGGAAGATCAAACTTTCCTTGGGTTTTAATATCATCAAAAAGGGGGAAATTGTTGATTACATTAAAACCAGCTGACCTTGGGAAGTCAGCTGGTGTCAGATCAGATCAGCTGAGGATGGTCAGCTGAGGTGAAAGTCATCAGTTGAGGACAGGTCAGCTGATCAGCTGAGGTCAGACCAGTTGAGATGCCGAAATCAGACGAGGCCTTATCAGCAGAGGAGCACCCAGATCAGCTGAGACACGTTCAGGACAGCTATGACTCAACATACCAGCTGAGCCCTGAACATATCAGACGAGGACCACTAGCAGCAGCTGAGGTCGTCTGAAGCTGTTGCATAGAAGATCTATTTACAGAAAGTCAATCATGTCAAGAGGACAAGATCTCAGTAACGGCTAGAAGATTTCCAGAATCATAGGCAATCAATCAAGTCAATCAGATTGAAGATCAAGCCAAAGATGGAAAGATATCAACCTGGAAATCAAGAATCAATCAATCACTCTGATTGATTGATTACATATTTATAGGGATTTCAAATCCTAGTCAACTCTAACGGCTAGTTTTTTATACCTATAAATATGAGTACAATAGAGAAAAATAACAATGTTCCTACGCGCGATTACACTAGCAGATAGGCTGCACTTTTTCCACTGTACACAAACACACTCATATATTTTATTATTCTTTGTAAAGACTTTGTAGAAGTCGATCAGTTAGTTGCAAGGTTATTTGCACTAACAAGTTGTAAGAGAGATTTCTCTCGAAAGTTGTAAGAAAGGAAGTAAGTGAGTAAGAGAGCCCCTCAACTCCAAGTTGGATTGATGAGAGTGGATGTAGGACAGTTGGTCCGAACCACTATAAATCTTGTGTATTTTTCTTGCTTTATTTTACTGCTCTTACTTGCTGCACTAAATAAAAGGTTTTCATTAAAAGGATTAAACTAAAAACGTTTCCGCACTAAGATCACTGCGCACTCAGCTGATTGTAAAGTCAGTTGTTTTCAAAACAAGAAGACTCAAAGTCTTCTTTAGGGACCAACAAATGGTTTCTTCAAGCTCTCCATGTAGAAATGCAGTTTTGACATCCAGCTGTTGTAACTCCAGTCCATCCTGATTCACCTTAGACAATAAGATCCTTATTGAGCAGTGCTTCACAACTGGTGAGAATACTTCATTGAAGTCTATTCCTTCCCTCTGAGTAAATCCCCTTGCAACTAATCTTGCCTTGTATCTGATCAGCTCCTGTCCATCTGACCCAATTTCAGACTTTTTCTTGAATATCCATCTTGAGCTGACAACCTTCTGCCCTTTTTCTTTATTCACAAGAACTCATGTATTGTTCTTTTCAAGTTAATTTAACTCCTCTTTCATAGCTGAAATCCACCGATCTTTATCCTTCCTTGTCACTGCATCAGTATAATTTTCAGGTTCTTGAGACTCTACTTCTTCTGCCACTGATAAGGCATATGAGATCATGTCAGCCTGCCCAAACCTGATTGGTGGATGAATGTTTCTCCTATGTCTATCCCTGGCCAGACTGTAGTTTCTCAAATCTTGACCCTCTTCATCTGAATTTTTCAGTTTGATCTTCAGAATCACTATCTGCTGATGCATCAGACTGATCTGCTTGTGGATTCCTGATATCAGAGTTGTCCTGAACCTGATCTTCATTCAAAATCCTAGTTGTATGCTCCACCTGAACTGGTGTATGTCTGATTATGGGATTATCCTCAGCATCCTGAGGATTTCCAGATGTACCATATCCCATGACTTTCTCATTGAAAGTCACATCTCTGCTGATAATACACTTCTTATGTCCAGCTTCAAGACACCACAATCTATAACCCTTGACACCTTTTGGATATCCCAGGAAGATGCACCTCAGAGCCCTTGGTTCCAGCTTATCCTGCCTTATGTGTGCAAAGGCTAAGCAACCAAACACCTTCAGATTATTGTAATCTGACAACCTACCATACCAAAGCTCATCTGGGGTTTTGAAGTCAATAGCAGTTGAGGGAGTTTTGTTTATCAAATAACAAGCAGTATTAACTGCCTCTCCCCAGAATACTTTAGGTAGTTTAGCATCTGATAGCATGCATCTGACCTTCTCCAAAATAGTCCTGTTTATCCTCTCAGCAAGTCCATTTTGTTGAGGATTTGCTGGAACAGTTTTGTGCCTTGTTATGCCTCTTTCCTTGTAGAAGTTTTCAAACTCTTCTGACACATACTCAAGCCCATTATCAGTCCTGAGATGCTTTAAGGATCTGCCTCTTTTATTCTCTTGTTCAAGAAGACATTCCCTGAATTTTCCAAAGGCTTCACTCTTCTGCTTCAGGATGATCACCCACACCTTTCTGCTGAAATCATCAATGATAGTCATGAAGTACCTTCCTCCTCCATGAGTTTCAGTTCTTGAAGGCCCCCAGATGTCAGAGTGTACATAGTCCAGAGGAGCATCAGTATGATGTTGCCCCTTTGCATAAGAGTGTTTCTTGGATTTTCCCAACACACAGTGATCACAGAAATCCAATTTGATTGTCCTTGAATCCCCAAATGCCTTCTGCTTGGAGAGTTCATTCATTCCTCTTTCACCAATGTGCCCTAACCTCTTGTGCCACAAGATAGCATCAGAACTGCCCATAACTGCATTCACTGATCCGGCAGCTAAGTTACCAATTAAAATGTACAAGTCATTCACCTTCTTGTCTTACATCACAATGTTATATCCTTGGTTATCAATATGAATCCCTTCCTTGTATTGAAATCATATCCCAAAACATTGAGTGATACAAGAGAAATAAGATTTCTCTTTAGCTCAGGTACAAACCTGACATCTTGTAGTATCCTCTCAGCACCATCATGCAGCCTCAACTTTATTGAGCCAGGGCCTCTGACCTTGCACATCTGATCATTCCCCAAGAGAATTGATCCACCATCAAATTTCTTGAGATCCCTGAATAAATTTTCATTGGGACACATATGAAATGAGCACCCAGAATCCAACACCCAATCTTCACTCAGCTTGACATCAGTAACAGCCAAGACCTCAACACTATCATATCCTTCCTGAGCAGCAATTGTGACATCAGTCTTCTGATCCTCTTCTTGTTTCCTGGATTTGTCAGGACAATTCTTCTTGAGATGTCCCACCTTCTGACATGAGAAACATCTTTTCTTTTCCACAAATTTTCCAGGTTCAGGGCCTTTATCATTCATCTTCTTCTTTCCCTGAAACGGTTTCTTTCCTTTCTTGAATTTGATATTTAGCCCTTCACCTTGATTTGTGTTCTTCCTTTCAGATTGCATTTGAAGCGCCTTAGGTTTCAATGCATTCTGAATATCATCAGGTGACATCTTCTCTTGCCTTCCAAATAACAGAGCATCCTTGAAATTCTCCAAGGATTTTGGTAGAGAATTCAGTAACATCAGGACTTTATCCTCATCTTCAATCTTGACTTCAAGATTCTCCAAATCATCCACTGTTTTATTGAATTCTTCAAGTTGTTCAACCAGATCCCTATCCTTAGTCATCTTAAAGGAATGAAGCTTCTGCTTCATGAACAACTTATTGGTAACCGACTTCATTTAATACACCTGTTCCAGCTTGTTCCACACATCAATGGCAGTCTTCTCCTTATAAACCTCCCTCAGAGGTTTATCCCCCAAGCACAAGATGATTTGCTATGAGCCTTGTCCAGAATCTCCTGCCTCTTTGCAGGTTCTGATGAGGATGATGCAGGCCACTGATCCGCTGGTTTCAGAGCATTTGATAATCCATGGTGTGTGAGGAGAGCTTTCATCTTCACCTTCCACAAACCAAAATCATTCGCTCCTGTGAATTTCTCAAACTCCATTTTCGTAGAAGCCATCGCAGTTGATTTCACCAACAATCTTCTTTCTCACAGATGGCGCCAATTGTTGAGTCAACAATGATTGTTTGAAATTAATTGGAATAAAGAAATTGAAGAACACCAAGATTTACGTGGTTCGATCATAAATGATCTACGTCCACGGATGAGGCACCTCTCTCACTAATCAATGGAGGATAATATAGATTACAAGTATTTGTATGGATATCTCTCTAAGTATGTGATTTTCTGTGTTATTTGTTCTCTATACATATGTGTGTATATATATAGGAATGAGAACCCGAATTAATCCTTAAGTTTGTAACCACCCAAAAATAACTGCTACAGTTGCAACCGAAAATGAATAATAATTAGAGACCAACTGTTTTTCAGTTTTGATTATGTTAAACTGATCGCCAGTTGCCCAACTTGGAAGTTTAAACCGCTTCGTAACTGATTCTTGGTTAATTCCTGACTTGGAGTCAGTATGCTCCTTTCAGTATGCTGATGTGATATGTCCTCAGCTGAGTCTGAATACTCAGCTGATATCATCAGTAGATCTTTATCAGTAGAAAGATCAGCTGATATCATCAGTAGATCTTCATCAGCTGATATTAGTCCTGACCATCATCCTGACCTGACCAATCATGACCAGTCATCCTGACACCTCAGCTGACTTCGCTGATATACCAGATGACTTAGTTAACTTTCCTGATGACCTCAGTAGACTTCCCAGATGATCTCGGCTGACCCCATCAGATGACCATTAGCAGACCTATCAGCTGACTACCTCAGCTGATAGTATAATGTTCAGTTAATCAGCATTACTAGCTCATCTGATCTTTATTTCACTTTCTTCGCACCCATAACAGTGCAGCCTTGAGCCTTACATCCATCGATTATGTGATGGTCTCGTGTATGATCCTAGGCATTATCCTTGTAATTTATATGTGATAAATATAAGGTTGGGGTGAGTTCTTGTATGCTTTTATGTGTTGTATGTTTATTAAATTCGATGTGCAAACTCTTATCAAAATGTACAACAAGGTTCATACGTTCCATAAAAACTAAACGCGAGTGTTGGTGAAGGAGAGGTCAATCGAAGGACGTTGAGGCGTTCGTTGGAAGGGTTAACTGTTTACATGCGAGTGCAATGCGTGGGCGTTCGTTGGGCTGTAGGTAGGGGTGGAGCAAATGACGAAAATACCGGTATACTGTACTTATTATACCGAAAAATACCAAATTTATCAAAAATTTCGGTACGGTATCGCCGTATCGGTATAGAATTTTAAAAATTTCGGTATCTCGGTATATACCATTTTGGTAATTTAATATTGAAATTTAACATTAAACTTATTTTTATTTAATTAAAATTATACTTTAATTATTTCGGTATGAACCGGTATTTTGGTATAAATCGGTATATATCTGTTGGGACAATCTTGGTATTTTGATTAGATCCCAAAACCCCGGATG
>JAPKLY010000024.1:2165559-2185818 GCA_026898435.1 Prunella vulgaris | reverse complement strand
GTATATTATTTTTAGCATAAAAGTTCAATTGTTATATAATTATATATTGATGATGATCAATGAATAGATTATTAATATAATTAATTACATGATCGTAATGTATATTAATTAAAATATTCAAGTTAAATTTCACTGAAAATAAAAAAAAAAGAAATCTGTAGAATAATATATTAGTGAAAGTAGCGACTTGGTGTTACTTTTAATATGAAATGATAATTTAAGATGAAACATAGAATCAATCAAGTATAGTGCTTATTCAGTTGCCAATCTAATTTCAAGTTTAATAATGAATATACATTGATTGGCGTTAAATTTTAAAATAAATAATATTTAATTATTTTATTTATTTGTGTTCAATAATTCGAAGACGATAAGATGTTTGATTGAGTTTGACTATTTTTCTCCAGCACAAGTTTGATTGGATTTTTAGGAAAAGTCATCTAAACATTCATTCTACCGCCTACTCTACATTACATTACATGCCATCAATTTTTCATACTTTTATTTTAAAAATTATTTATTTGAAAATAAAATATGTACTCGAGATATTATTATTATTATTATTATATTTTCTTGTGATTGATTATTCTTAAATATCAGACAAAATTCTTCTTTCCCCTTTTTTCTCTCTTGTACAATGCTTTGCATACTCAAAAATTAGAATTATATACTTCATTATAATAATTTTATAAGAGTTGGATATAATTTTAACCATAAATAAGTGTAATGAAGTGGATTTGTTAATAATATTTGTTAGGCCAAATATTAGTGAAAAGAGGAGAGAAGGTTCATGAAAGTTGAAACTACAAGAGTCCGTCAGCTGCGGAGTGTGTGGGACCATGAATATACTAAAATTAGAAATGTGGGACCCAATTGCACGAGCAAACCACGAAATTCTTCTTGGCATCAACTGCTGGCTGGGTCCCATGCCCCCATCATCACCCATTCTGCAACAACTCTACATCGTTTACATACATATGATATAAGTTTATAATTTATAGTTTTTTTATATTTAATCCATACTTTCAAAAAAAAATTAATCAAATTTATTATTATATTTTTTAATATTAATATAACATAAAATTAATTTTCATTTTATTTAAATTTTAAAATAAATACTCCCTCGCGAATTAAGGAAAATCAAGAAAGTGAGTGTAAAATTAAATAATTAAATTAAAAAAATTTACTTTATTGACTTTTATGAGTGTAAATTTTTTTTTTTTTAGATGTGTAAAAAAAGATTTAAGACGTGAAAATGAAAAAAACTGTAAAAGTAATTTTTGGGGAGAGGGAATACATCTTTTACACTTTTCTTTATCAATACCCCTCTCCATCGAGTTTAATATTTGTAGATGATAATTTTTTTTAAAATATAATATTTTATTAAAGAATGGTGATGAAAAGGTTAAAGAAAGTGTAAATAGAATCTGCGGAGAAAAAGTAAAGAGAATTAATAAACACATGATACTAATATTTTATAAAAGGATTTTTTCATAAACGAAGTTCTAAACTAATATTGAATGCGGGTACACTTTTCAAGACCACCTCACCAATTTATGGATAAGTTCAAATTGGCAATTATTTATAAACTAATGAAAGAAATAGAGGAGGGGAGGGGAGGGGAGGGCTTGGTGAGGCGAATATAGAATCATATATGTATGTATAGTATTAAAGCTTTTGTTCGTTTCAGCAGGGCTGCCTGTTTGCAAATTCAACATAGAAGTAAAAATACTTATTTTTTAAAAGAAAATATTTAAAATATATGTTTTCAATAACTATTTTAAATACTTATTATTATTTTTGATCAAATAATAATTTTTAGCTTTTAACTTTTAACTTTTACTTAAACACTTCTACACATTTTTCAATAAAATAATATTCAATACCCTTTTTAAAAGCACTTATTTTACAAACACATTTTTCTTAATCACTTTTTAAGATTACTTAAATTTAAAACATTCATTATTTTTCATTTTACTATTAAAATTACTTAATATCATTTTTTAATTTTACTAGAAATTGCAAATATGCACTATATAGTTTTAGTACGTAGAAGCTCATGATTCGAAGTAATACTGAAAATATTGTCAATTCGGTCCCATATTAAATGAGTAAGTTTTTCGTGAATAGTGCAGTTTAAGTGTATTTATAAAAATTATATTTTTATTACTGAAAAGTTATATAAATTATTATTAAAAAGTTATATTATTAATTTTTTAAATAATAACATGTATAAATTTTTAGTAGTATTTTGTATAAATTTGAGTTGAAATGTGCACCCGATGCATACGAAACTAAAACATATTAAATTAGATTTGTAAAAATATCAATGACATATACGATAATTAATAAAAATAAAATAATCATTACTCAATTTACTAATATTTTTTTCTATAATCACCTTTTTAAATTATGCCCTATTTTCATATCCTATAATTTTTTGTCATATAAACTATTTAACTAATACATCCACAGGTGTAAAGATCTTTTTTTTTTCTTTTTCATTTTTTACATTCTCAATCAAATGCCATATCATAATTAACTCGATACAATACATTTTTTTTTTAAAATACATTATTTTTTATATAACAGTATAAACATAAATTGAATATAAAGTTATTTTTTTTTATATTGTACCTACTTAGAATATTGCATTATTTTTATATCAATCTGCAACTATTTTGAATTTTTTATTTTTAAAACAAATATTTTTAACATTGTGTAAAAATAAAAAAGTGTTTAGGGGTGAGCATGGTTCGGTTCGGTTACCGAACCGAACTAAATCACCAAAATCGACATAACCGAATTTATTATTATTAGAAACCAAAACCGAACTATATACATTAAAAACCGAAAAAACCGAAACCGAAATTTTTGGTTCGGTTTCGGTTTATAATCATATTAACCGAAATATCACTAGTTAAAATTGTGTGTGCGGAAACAGGGAGAGGAGAAGTGGTGATTTGGTGGTCGCCCGCCGTGAGCTTAGGCGGACGGCGACGGATTGGAATGGGGTGAGTGGCGTGAGGGTGGGGGAGGGAATTTCTGAAAGTGAGGCGCCGTGAGGGTGAGGGAGGGAATTTGGAAGGGGTAACTTACTGGTTTGAGGGTTAGGATTTTTTTTATCTATATGTAATGTAATTATATATATGTAATATAATATTTATTTAATTTATTTATATATATTAGTAATAGTATTATACATTATAATTATATATATATATATGTTTAAATTCGGTTCGATTTTCGGTTTTTCGGTTTTTTTACCCTAAAAACCGAAACCGAAACCGAAAACCAAAAGTTTAAATATTTAAAACCAAAACCGAACCGAATACCAAATTAACCGAACCAAATTCTTATTTCGGTTCGGTTCGGTTCGGTTTTTCGGTTAAAACCGAACAGTGCTCACCCCTAAAAGTGTTCAAAATTTTTTATCGAAAATTTATAAAAAAAAAATAAAGAATCAAATATTTTCAAAGTAATGCGAGGCTAGTGTTAATAAGTTGGGGCACATGTGTGAGAAGTGAGCCCAACTTAATTGATTTTAAAGTAAAATTGAGATTTGGGCCATTATTAATTGAAAAAATTATATCAATATGGGCTACACCCAAAATAAAAAAAACCCACTTAATTTCTCGACGTGTACTATTGCGGAGAAAAGAAAAGAATAAAATTAAAGATCATGATACAGAAAAAAGAGAAGACCACAGCTCCACAACTACTTCCAAACAATTTAAATAAGTGGACTTCTGTTCGAAAAGAAAAGAAAAGAAAAGATTATATCAAAAGAAAATTAATGTTTTAATGATGAAATAAACTTTGAGCAGCTTTAATAAATATCGAATAAAAAACGGAACACACATATATATATACACAACGCTTTTGAATTTCATTAATTTTTTGCATAAAATCCCATTTATATGATAAAAATATGCATGACACCGCTTAATTAAATGCATAAATTCAAATTCTCTCAAAAATTATGTACGAAAGTTCCTCTTACATTTTATTAAATCTCCTATATTTGGTAAGAAATTGTCCGTAGCTTCTTCACATATTTTATATGTACATGTTTTGGGATCTATATGTTTTCATCTGAATTTGCCTAAGTGTATTTTTTTTTAGAGTATGTTTTGTGTGAAAATGGTTCATATCATAAACAATTTTTTAGCAAGTTAAAAATAAATTCATAGAAATAACTTTTATATCACAATATGGTTCATATCATGAAAATTATTTATATAATACTTTTTTTTTAAATATACAATAATTATATCAATTTACGCTTTAATTCTTGAGTGATTTCTGTTTTTTAGATGAAGCATAAAATTAACTAGGTCGTATTTTATGTCCGGACGCACTTGCATATTTATAGTTACTGTATATTTATTTATGTAGTTGTCATTTGAAATTGACATGATTTTGCACTTACATAATTTAAACTACGGCACTTGTTAATTTCTTTCACCAAAAAAGCCCAACCCTAGGCATAGAAGAGTGCTTGAATCTCGTGCGATTTGTTTTAAGTTGAAATAAAGACATGGATCAAATACCAACTCTTCTCTTATTTAATCACAATTTCAAAATGGAGACTTTACATCTATGTTGCACGGACGCAGATACGCAGATACGATACGATTTTTTTTTTTTTAAATTGGTGCGATTCGTTAAGAATACGTCTATTTTATATTTTATTATATATAATATCTAAAAAATATATTTTATATAAAAAAATTATAAATCATTTATATTTTTTATCCCCTAAAATTTGAGTATATTCAATAATATAATATAATTATGTAAAAAAAAAAAATCGATTCGAGTTACATTAGTTCAATACATAAATCATAGTAGCAAATTCAATCTAAAACGAGTGTCACACTATCAATTTTAAATTATACGAAATAATAAAATTCAATTTAAAATAATATATTTAATGCTTATAAATAGGATTCGTGCAGTGAATTCGAGAATCCGTTAGCTAGATTCGCCACGTGGAGAATCTGATACAAGAATTCAAAAATTTTACTCCTTTTAGGATGCGTGTGTGACTCTGATACTGTATTATAACATTTTTAGAAACATCGATGTATCATAGCTTTACACCCTTGCTTAGGTGTTAATTAAAGATATTGGGAGGTTGAGTGGCATGAATTTCGTGTAATACTTGCAATTAATTTGTAAATGTAGTAGTTATGAATCATAAAATATTAAAATACAAAAAAATTATTATTTGATAAGGAATGAGTCTCGATCAGGAACAAACAGATTAGATCTCAATTAACTAAACTTATTTTAAACATTTTATAAACTCTAATATCTAATAGTTTATTTTAAAAACTTATAAAATAATATTTTTAAGTAGTTTATAAATTGTTGAAGTATCAATTTATAAGTTAGTTTAAAAATTTATCATTTTTCTAAAATTTAATTTTAATAAAAATAATTTTATTTTTATTTTTATGATGAGATATAAGTTGGAAAGTGCTAGTAGGGTCCAAGGTGGGGCGGTTGGACGAGGGTCGAGATGGTGAGAAAAATTAGTTAGGGTATTCCATTTTTTTTTCCGCTTATATATAAGGAACTTATTTTAATATATTATAAGCTATTAATTGGACATTTTATTCAAAAGAGTTTATAAGCTCTTACACAATTTATAAGGTTCTATTTTGAACTTTGAGAAAAAGTGTAGAAGCATTTTTTTGAAGTTGGTAAGAAATAATTGAAGAAAAGAAAGAAATTACTTTTCACTGTTTAGTTATGATTGAAAACTTGTAGCACTAAGTTGTTAGATCTCTACTTTCCGAATTTTCCTTTCACTGTTTAGTTGTGATTGAAATTAAACAAATACTAATTAATCTGCAACTGCAACAGGAAGCCAATAGTTATATCTCTAGTTTGAACTTAATTATATATATTAAGCAACTTATAAATTGGACAACGTTAATTAATAAAATGGTTGCATGCAATTAATTAATAAAAAATGAAGCAGAACAAGCTAATTAATCTCAATCATAACCGTGAAAAAATATATGTAATAATAAGATAAAATAAATTAAGCAGCTAAATTAATATATTTTGTATACATGAACAGAACCAATATTACAAAAGAATTAATTGAAGGAAGTGAATTTGCCTCACATATATGTTGATTATGTAGTTGGCGTTATTTCTTATTTCCTTAAAATTAACATCTGTCTATCTATCTATATATAATAATATTAATAAGGCTGATATATAGATTAAAAAAAAGTAGTTATATTTATTTATAAATTGGTTCACAATTAATGTAAAAATATATATATTTTTTCTACACATAACTAATTTATAATTTATTTATGTGAACTATTTTATAATTTTTTGAATTAATAATTGAAAAGGAAAAAAAGGGTCGGGTCTATGAGAAAACAACTTTATTTTTGGAGTGGTGGGGGAAATCCTTGGTGTGACAGCGGCGGCGGCGGCGAGGGGAAGATGAGAAGGATACCATCTGCATCTCCATCTCTTTAGTTTCATCCAAATAAATTTGCCTATCTCTGCACTCAACACTGCAAAATCCCAAATCACCCCTGCACAAGCACAACCATGCATGCATTAATAATTAATGGATTAATGATTTTAGGAATTTAATTAATATTTCGTTACCTGTACATGTAGATATCTTTATGAAGAGGTAAGGGCTTGCGGCAAAGATGGCAAGATTTGAGATAATGATAAGGATGAGAGAGAGAAAAGAAAAATGTGCAGGATTTTACTACAACCAGCTTTGAATTATTGATCCCATATGCCGCTGCAGCACTATTATTATTATTAATGCTGCTTGTAAGAATTCTCAACCCAGCAGCTTCTTCATCATTAATCTTGCTCCACATAATTAATTCACTCCCTACACAAATCTTAATTAATTAATTAGCTCTCACGTCTAAAAGAGAGAAAGAGAGAGAGAAATAAAAATGGATGAATTAAGATTGTGAGGTTGAGGAGGAGGAGGGAGTTCATATTTAATGTAAGAAAAGGAAATGGACAAACCAATAAATTAGTAAGTAAATGGAATGAATGAATTTGCAGCACGTGGTTTAATTATTTAATTTTGGCTCTCCATTTTCTTTGTCCCCCAATTATTACTAGCAGTAGCAGTTGTCCTATACTATTAAATTAATATTAAAATATCTGTGCTGTGCTGTGCTGTGCTATATATGCACGAGGCGCATAAGAAGTTAGTATATTGAATTGCGCATTTACGTTAAAAAATATTATTATATTTATAAATTAATTATATATTTTTTATATATAGCCAATTTATAATTATTGTTAATTTTTATGAATTATTTTGTAATTTTTTTCTATTGAAAATTCAATCCGGATATTTTCCACATATATATATGTTGTTAGTTAAAATAAAAATTGGTTAATTTTTTCACATATTTCCTAATTTATATATATTTTAAAGAAATGAAAAATAGAACACGTCAAAACTATATGTAAAACAACACAACAGTTTTTTGAAACGCGCGTTTACTTTTACAGTGAGGAGTTAAAAAAATTAAAGAAACGTGAAAGTTGTGGACGACAACATTTATTTATAATTATAATTACTGGAGTAGTATATTTGCCAAGTGGCCACACACCCACCACTTCCTGTCGGTTTATTATATTGCAACTAATGTTCTAATTTAGTATTATTGTTTTCACACTTTCTTTTTCCGTCCGTTCCACAATTGTTTTCACACCCTATAAATAGAAATTATTACTTTAACTTTATTCTCACAATCCAACTAATCTCATTATTTTAATAATATAACTTTACACAAAACTCTACTTTTCTTAAAAGTTGTGTCATCCCAAAGGTGAAAACACCTCCGGGATGGATGGAGTAGCATTTGTTTTAACTTTTAATGAAAATATTCGTCATCTACATATTAATACTAATATTCTTTTTAACATCCCATAAAAAATTATTTTTAATATTCTCCAAACCACGATTCCTTATTTAGTGCCCATTTTAAAATATTAAAAATTATTTTTTTAAAGTAATTTTTCACATTAAATAAGCTACTCCCTCTGTCCCAAGATAAATTTCATATTTTTCTTATATGAATGTTCCAAATCTTTTTTCACACCCCAAAAAAGAAAATAATTCACACTCACAAAAGTCAATAAAATACACTTTTTATATTTTATTATTTAATTTTACACTCACATACTTCACTTTTTCTTAATATGCGTGAAAGTCCACCCATAAAGAAAATATTGGGACGGAGGGAGTACTATATTTCTATACATAGTAGATGGTAAATGATTCAAACACTTCTCCTCCTCATGAATTGACAATGTCAAGCATTAAAAGTGGTGTAAAATTTGAGCATACAAATTAGGATAATTTTTTATAACTCAATTGTTGAAGTTGTTCTATTTATGTGTTGATCATACCTAACATTTTTCGTTTCCTATTTTACATATCACAAATTTAACACTAAAATCCAAGTTACTGCAGTATGTACTTATAAAACCGACAAAATTTCAGGCAGTTGAATCAATAAACTAATGAACATGAAAAGTGTTACAAATTATTTTGTTGTAACAAAATGAAAATATAACGCAAACACCTATGAAGGCTACGATTTACAAATTAATTTAGAACAAATTCGAGCAGAAGCTTCACCAGGCCAAAAACTGCTTGCAAGTCACCGACGAAATAACTTCGTTGGTACAATTTATTTATCTATTGTTTTCAATATTTAATTTGAAATACTTTGATATTACATCATCACTTTAGATAAATGAAATTTACAAAGACCCATTTCACTGTGAGTTGGTATTATGTAAAAGTGATTCATATTATGAACTATTTTTTAACTAGTAAAAAAATAAATTCATAAATATAAATCTTGCATTACAAAGTGGTTTATATCATAAAACTAATTTGTATAATATTTTGTCTTTCACTAAAATCACAAGTAGTGAAATTTTCGCACTCGAAAAATGCACAAGTTTTGCAAAAATAAATTTATGACATCAATTTATTTTTATCTTTAAATATGTTAATATCAATTGAAAATTATAGTTAAAATATCATATTATATTTCATACTATATTTTGTAGTATATATTGATTTAAAATATATTTGTTACATTAATTTGTTCTTATTTTATACTATTAATATTAATCAATAATAATATATTTTTTTCTAGACATATAATATATATTTAATTTTTATATAAACAAATCAAAACGAAAAGGGATAAGTCGACAATGATATCCTGCCCACCCCGGGTCATAGGGCGAAGCGGGCGCGGGCAAAATTATCATCCCTACGGTATCATAAGATGAGAATGAGGTGGGCCCATCACAAGTTCGCCACCACCACAAAAAGAAGTACTGAAAATGAATCTAAAATAACATTGAAGTAATTAGGAGTCTCCATCTAACATGGGGCAATAAGCTTTGTCCTCGAATAAGAATCCATTTAATATGACAGCACTAGCAGGTTATCAAACTTTCAAATAATATCCATCTTGGAAGATATTTTCCACAGAAAAGAAAAGGGCATTCTACAAATATCTTCAGAAGGACAAGTGTTGCTCGCATCCATCGAAAATTAAATGCACGTTCAATGATTACTAACAGCACAAGTCATGATGTACAATAGGAATATTAAGTAGAGAGCGGCTAATAAATCACTTCCCCTTGTAGTGTAGATGCATGCTTCAGCAATGCACTAGAAAGTCACGACATACTTCTTTTACAGGTATAGTTGGATGAGCTCATCGCTTACCACAGACGGTGTTAGAACGCCCAAATCTGTGAAAAGCAAAGTAAGATACTGTGGTGGTGTATAATCCCGAGCTGATGTTTCAACCTCGACTTTGGATGGAATAGGTACCCCAAAATCAATAGGCCGTAAGGCAGGCACCATGTCTTTCTGATCCAATGGATAGAGGCGAGCAAACTGTAACAACAAACATCAAAAGCAATTCCTCCAACATATGCACATTGCAGAGGCAAAACAATAACAATATCAAATAGCCAGTGTACATCTTCTCATTTAACTTGAGGCATGAAATTAGGACTTGAGGGATTGACATTTTTTATTACCTTGTAACTTTCAGCAGCAACATAAACTGGCTTATTCATGCTTTTAGCAACCAAAGCAATTTGGTAAGTACCCATCATATTTATAATGCCTCCACTTTCGACTACTCCATCTGCTCCAACAAACACCATGTCTACTTCATCCATGCTGTAAGCCACGGCAGAGTCTATCAACAGCTTAACTGGAATGTCAAGCTTAGCGAGCTCATTGGATAATCTTAACCCTGTCCTTTCTGGCCTCCCCTCTGGATTTCACAAACATCTAATATTGAATATTAGTCCACCAAAATGAATTAAAGCATGATAGCATGCCAAGTTATATTTCTCCTTAATATATGTATAGCTTGTGAGTTCTAATATCCTGGTGAAAATTGGTACTATCAGAAAGAGGAATGTCCACAGACTCCCATATACCTATGTTAAATACTATTTACCTGTGCAGAATACTCGAAATAGTTTTTTATTCTGAGCTGCAGTTTTCAAAACTTCAAAAACAACACGCGAGAAGCCATGCACCAAAATTGTACAACCATCAAAGATAAAATCTTGACCAAGCATTGCAATTATTTTTCGAGCCTAACATGAGGAAAACAGAAAACAATTTCAGTTACTGATGGAAAATGTAAACAGACATGAAGGATGACAAAATACTGGAGTCAAACTTATTAAGCCAAAGGATACCTTATATGATATATCACCAAACTTCTCAGCACGTTCAAGAAGCCGAGACTTTGCAGAATTGAAGTCATCATACTCCAAGGCAGTTGTTCTTGTTACGTATCTCATGAACAGATCACATCCAGCTGTTAAAGAGATAGAGGTAATATCCCATGCCTGCATAAAAATGCAAGTATTCTCATCTAATTATTTAATTCTTGAATAATATGGTCAATTGATGGCACTCGAGGTGTCACCTGCTACATGGATAATGACTACATGATCATTACTCAGACAAGCAAAACACATTAACAACATATGAGTATGATCAATTCATTATATACAATAAGAAATATGTTTTTCAAATGCAGACATTGGATACCAACTGAATAGTGAAACTTCGCTATAGAAAAACTACATGACAGCTTAAAGGCACTAAAGTTCACATCTATAATTTTGTTCTTTAGAAATAATTGCCACAGTGGGCACTGCTTCAAGCCTGTCTCAGTTAAACCGTTAGTCTAGAGAATCATAATCACGGTATTATAATCACAGTATTGACCATCCATGAACACATTGCAAGCTATCAAGTCAGTGCAAGCTATCAAGTCAGTGCCTATATAGCAGCTTCAAATACAAAACCCCCAAATATAGGGTTATTGACTGCGCTATGCATGCAAAATTCTAATAACTTGGAGTAAATATGTAGAACTCATACAGCTGTTTGTTTGCTACCAACATCCAGATTCTTATTCTGTCATTCAAAGATAATTTGATCAATAATGTGATTTAGAGATGCAAATTCGCATTGTTCTTTATAATATATTTTAGAAGTTCCATTGGGCAATGCAGAGAATACAAGCAGAAAATATTTACTCAAAAAATTTGCGTACATTCCCATAAACCTAATACCTTTAACTCCTACAAGACATTTGGTATCCTGAAGTCTGAACCACAGCAGACTACTCATTTATAATGAATACAGAAAATGAAGCCCTAGAAATCAAGCAAAAATACTTGCAATTTAATTTTGAGTTTCTCCACAACAGATAAAGCAATCAATTCAGAAAAGAAACATCACCTACTTTAAGTGAATCAGCTGCTTTTTTTAGCTCGATTTCGAGCTCCATCATTGTTGTAGCCTGACTCGATCGAATAACCGAAGCCAAAGACCTAATCGCAGCAACCGCCTCCGCCAATTCCGGCTGTTTCCGCCAATTATTGAACTCATCAACCACACTAAACCCCTTGGCATCCTCCCCATTACCAGGCAAATCATCCTTCGAAGCAGGGTCGTCGGAGTGCTTACCGGCGGCAACGGCAGCGGCGGTTTTCGCCTGATCCAGCCAATCACTCGTGACGACGCCGTGGTGAGCGGCGCGTGTTTGATAGTAAAGGGATATATTAGGGTTAGGATTCTCGGTAGCCATGGCCGCGGAGGAGGTAGGAGAAAGAGGGGTATTATCGGGGTTCGAAACGCCGTCGTTCCCCTGTAGAAGTCGTTTCTCGAGGATGAAAGAGGCTGATCTGTACCACATTTGTATTAGGCTTTTCGGGAAACAAATTTAGGGTTTAGTGAGAATTCGAATTTGTGCGTTTATTCGAGGGCGACGTCCAAGGATTAATGGCGCTATGTAATATTAGCAGTTCAG
This sequence comes from Prunella vulgaris, assembly GCA_026898435.1. Classification (NCBI taxonomy): domain Eukaryota; kingdom Viridiplantae; phylum Streptophyta; class Magnoliopsida; order Lamiales; family Lamiaceae; genus Prunella; species Prunella vulgaris. Next base: position 2,173,417 of record JAPKLY010000024.1, on the reverse strand, counting down.
GACAATAATGTGATAGATTAGAGCTTTATTAATTAATTCCTGGGTTCCGCTATAAGTTGTTCGCTCATTTTGTCATTTTTATCCGTCCATTATATATTGATAATTGTTTTTTCACTTTTTTTTTAAAAACTATTATTCACTTCTTTATTATTATTTTAAATATTTTTTTACACTATTTCTATTACTTTTTTATTTTTTTCCAACACAACACTCATACTTTTTCACTTTTTTCATCACATCACTTATACTTTTTCATTTTTACCTTAATTCGTGTGCTCAAAAGTAAGGAGCAACTTATAGCGGGACGGAAATAGTATATTGTATTTTCAAACTCAAATAAAAGTGTAAATTTTTTTTTTCTATTCTTCTTTTAAGATTTTTTAATTTGAAATATAGAAATTTTTTTTATTTTATTTTTTTATCGACGGTCATCTTGTAGTGAGGTGATGGTTCTTCTCTTGTGCAAAATTGTAATTTTGGCTGCCGTGCAATTTTGAAGTATAGAGTGCAGTTTCAAGTTGTCTTCCTTTGTGGTGGACTGTGATTGTTATTTCGATTTATAGCTAAATGAACCGATATGTCATATATGATATACCCGATAGAAGGAATTATTGTTTAAATAAATATTTATTAGCTTTTAAAAAAAATAAAAATAAAAATAAAAGATAATATCGGATACTATGTTGAAGATGATTGATCAATATACAGGACACGAGCAAAATGCACGTGCGATCAAATTTACAAAATAAATCTTTTTTTGCCTTAAATGAATTTATATATCTTATACAAAATTTTTGTACAATACTTATTAACTATGACTTTGTAATGGATTAATTATTTAAATATTTTATTATGATATTTCCTTTATTTTGATATTTATTTAAATAGATATTAATTTTTAAGAATAATAAATTTTTTTTAAAAAAATTATAGTTATATTCAGTCATATCTTATTCAAATTTTTTGAATAATACCGTACCCATATCACTCTATGTCTCTATCCAAGTCTTATCAACCTAGATAGTGTGTTTTTTCTTTTTTAAACCTAGATAATGTGTTTGCTTTGTGACTCATGATTTTCTGCCACATTGTATTTTAATTTAGGATTTTCAACATATCCACGCCTATATAAAGTTTACATGTACATTTATTTTTGTAAACAAATCATATTATTATTTTTCTTTACTAATTCATATTTTCATACTTATTTTACCTCTAAGTATAATATAAATAGCAATATCATGAATAAAATATAATCCTAATATAAAATTTATTCAATTTTTTTTATAAATACTTAAATCTCAAAACAAACATAAGTAATCTGTTTTTTTTTTTACCTTTTGACCCTAGATGAATTTCTCCCTCTTTCAATTTATAGATCTTTCAGTCATTTTTACTACAATTACAAGGTGTAAATTAATAGAGTGCAAGCAAAACTTTGTTATTCACCCTCATTCCAACTGTTATCAAACTTGCAAAATATATGCATAATTTGGTGGATTTGATTTGCGTCAAATTTTAACCAATTATATATGTATATATATTAATTCCTATATATTTTTATTAGAGTAGGATTAAAATTTGAGCAGTTCGATTTTAAACGTGGTATTACTAATTGGGTAGTGTAATGTTTATTAAGTAAATTTGAAATTGTTAACATATAAATGCATACTTTTTATTTTTATTATTATTAAACATGGAATAAAATTTTGGATCAAGTAATGTGTTGATAACTAAACCGGCCACTACTATAATTGGTGTAAACTTGTAATGATAGTAATAACAATAAAAAGCTTAGATGTGAACATGAATACAAAATTACATAAGTATGTAGCTAGGTACCTCCAAAAGGCGTCTTCTTCATTATGATAAAAAAAAAAAAAAAAGGGTAGTTTCACAATTTATGGTTGTTGAGACCAAGTACTACGACTAATCCCATAATAAGAGAATGATCAATATGGGGCTCCACCACCATTGTTAACACATCTTCTCCTAGAACTACTCCACTATTTGTTGTCTTTCTCTTAACCTGCACATATATAATATTAAATTAAACACAATTAAGATCGATATCAAAAATTAAATAATTAATAATGAATTAATTACCTGAGCAACAACGGCACCAAGATCATCAACTATTCTGCAACATTGCTTACAACTACGGTTTTCCATTATGTATGATGTCTCCTCCTTCACTACTTTGTAAAATGAGTAACCTCTCACAAGCCCCACAATTCCTCTCATTCCCATCAATCTTCTCACTCGAAATCGCATTTTACTGTCTCTTTTGCCCTCCCATATCCCAAAAATGCTGAATTTCTATATATATACAGAGTTAGTCTTGTGTGAGACGGATCTTGATCATATATATAACTAAATGATTAAAAATCAACAACTCCAATTACATGTTACCTTTTTAACTATAGTGAATACAAGTTTGCCTGTTGCATCCATGACATAGACTTGATTGATGCATTTGTTGCTATAGTTGTCGACTCGATAAACAATCCGGCCATCGGAATCGAACACAGCACAACCCTTGCTGCTCATGATCAGAGACTTCATCCATAGAGTGAACACTTGTTGCTTGGATGAAGTTAAAACTACCTCTAGATCAGGGTGCACCTTTGCCATTTCGATCGATATATTAATTTAATTTGCACCAATTAATGTTTTGTTTTGTGATGCAGGATTATTAATTCAAAACAACTTTGGTACTGGTGGCCAGCTTTACTTGTATTTGTAAGGCTCAAGTGGAGAATGATGCAATATCCTTTTGTCCTCATTAAACATTGTAACTCTCTCATGTTCGGACAAATATTAATTGTACGCATATTGGTATCACCAATGACCACTAATTTCTGCTTTATATACTTACTTTATTTTTGGTCTTCTTAATTTATCAACACAACAACTATTTAATTCAGCCATTTGATGATGTAATAAACTCTTCAAAACAATTAATACTTGTAAATTAAGGAATATAATTAATATTCCTTATGTTGGAATTTACCATATATATAGTTTCAACTTTCATAAATTGCTACTCATGTCAATATTAATCAATTTAGGGTGTGTTTTGTTTGATGGACTAAATAGTCAAGCCTCCTTACACATGATTATTCAAATATAAATTTACAACAAGTTATCGGTGATACTGAGTAGGTTAAGTTTTTTTTTTTTTTTTTAACTAAATGTTAATTAAAAACAAATCCTTGCGTATTCATAACCTTCAAATTTGTCATGCATGTTTGGATTAGGTATCATACACATAGGCACCAGATGTCAATTGACCCCATCTCTTGTGTACCTTTATCTACAGTTTAAAGGCCGTTTATAAAGGGTACGTTTGTTTTAGGATTAAGGGGGTCGTGGGAAGTCATGACTTTGAAATCCTGAGATGTGAAAACCTTGATGAATAATAAAAGTGTGTGTTTGTTTTGGGATTTTAGTAGGGTAGGATGTTACTTTATGTCAAATCAAAGTGTGATAATGATTGATTTTATAGGTATAATAATAGGTATAATAGGTATTTTATGAGTGTAGTGTTGAAAAGAGTAATAATAGGTTTAATAGTTATTTTTAGGTGTGGATTGAGTTTGGGATGTGAAATCCGGATGTTACATCCCAAACTCGTGTAGAGACGTGATCGCAAAGTCCTACGTCCATCCGTGGTAGTCCCAAAACAAACATACCCAAAGGAAATTAAATTAAGTGGAGGCACTTATCCTAGTTTAATTATATATATATATATATATATATATTTAAATTCGACGCACTATTCACTTTTTTTGACATTGACTACAACATTAATTAATAAATAAATAAAATCTGGCATCATATTTGTAGTTTTTACTTTTAAAAATTCTATGTCCAGAAAAAAAATATATAAGTAAAATTTTCTGCGTTTGATTGGTTTTGTCATTCATTCATCTTACTAATGTCACTAGAGACGTATTTAATGAGAGCCTATGATTCATCAATTAAAAAAAAGTCCCTCAATTGCATTTGGATACACAAATTAGTTATCCAACGTACCTTGCATAATTAGTTATATCAAGGGGCAAATGGCATTTAACGATTGTTAGGCGGTCGAGCTTCGCCAAGCGTTTAGACAGTGTCAAAATTTATTTTTATTTTTTTAATAATATTATTTTTTTCTAAATATATATTAATAAAAATAAACATTGTACAATAAATTATAATTTTAAAAATAGTTAAAAATTAAATATATTTTTCACAAAATGTAATACGTCAATAAAATGTTAAAAACTATAGTAATACGATAACTTTCCAACTTCTAAATGAAATACAAAAATATCAAAATAAATAGTACGAATAAATTATGAAAATGCTAAATTAAAATTTATTTTTTAGTAATTTAGTAGTTTAATTTCTATTTTTTATTAATAATTTTAACTTTTAATCTGAAGTAAGAATTAAAAAGAAAAAAGATGAGTGTCTGAGCAGAGCTAAGGTAGTCTACCGTCATTTACACCTATGATTGAGACAGATATATATTCAAATAGAAGTAGATTGTTATTAGGATTTTTTAAAAGGAATTTGCTATTAGGATTGGAAAGTAATAAAGGTATAATTTTCCTCAATTCAATATGAGCCAGCGGGTAGGTCGCTCGAAAAGGAGAACCACCCAAATGTGATTTTTTACTATTACAATGTTAAATGTTTGATACCTCCAAGTTGCATGTAATTGATGACAAAGTAACTTATTAACTGTATTTTTAATATAATGTAATTCAAATATATTTTTTAAAATTATTTTTATTTATATATATTGAAAAGAACACTTCAAAATAAATAAATATCAGAACAAATTTTGAATAATTTTTAGTAACAATAAAATAATATTTTCAAAAATACATTTGTATTGGTGCATAGAACAACAATAGGGTGTTTTGTTTCATAGATTAGGATTGATTAAGTGCATGTTTGCAATTATAATTAAAAAAGTGATATCAAATAATTTTAGTAGTAATTAAATGAAAAATAAAGAGTGTTTTAAATTTAAGTAATTTTAATAAATGATTAAGAAAAATATGTTTGTAAAAGAAGTGCTTTTAAAAGGGGTATTACATATAATTTTTTGGGGGAATGTGTAGAAATACTTAAGTGAAAGGTAAAAGCTAAAAATTATTGTTTGATCAAAAGTGATAATAAGCACTTAAAATAAGTAGTTGAAAATATGTTTTAAGTATTTTCTTTTCAAAAAATAAACACTTTTACTTTTTATTTAGGGCTCATTTGGTTCGTAAGATAAAAATATCTATCCGCAAAAAACATGCATATTTTTTGCGGATAGATATTTTTATCTTACGAACCAAATGAGCCCTTAAAGTTTGCAAATAAGCACTAAGTTTCTAATCCTAAATAAAATTGTGTTTATTTTTTAAAATTTGAGCTCGGGATTAAATCCTGACCCGATATTTGAATTCAACATAATTCTACAAAAAATGATAACTTGATCCCAACTATTACAACTGATTAATTTTAAGAAAACAATCATAAATATCAAACACATACTATTTAAAAATTAAAATTGCAATCAATACAATCCATTGAAATTCTATCCTATTTAATCTATCGTACTTAGGAAACCAAACACCCCAAGTTAGCAATTCGAGAATAAGAGTGATGACCAAATAATTTCTTTCTTATCCAAAAATTCAAATTATTAATATATGCTGTGTGATGATAATGTGATCGTACATGTTTATCGGTTTGACATAAAAATAAATTTAAACAAACAATTAAAATGATAGGCGACTTATATATTATTATTGTAATCGCGATGAATATATAAATTTGTACTTATATAAATTTGTACTTATTGTTAGAGCATCTCCAAGGGTTCGCGCTACTCTAGCGCGAACCCTGCGCTACTCTAGCGCGAAATCTGTAGTTCATCTCCAACCATTCGCGCTACATTCTGCGCTACATATATTTTCTCATTTTTTATTATTTTTTTTTATATTAATTTGAATTTAATAATTACATAATTTTATTATTATTTTATACTATTAATTTTCAAATAATATAAATTATTTTTTAATTTAAAAATAATTTACTAATTATAGAATAAAAATTATAGAATAAAATTAAATTTAATATCATACAATCATACATATTAATTTAAAATTCATAATACAAATGATAATACAATTATAAAATCATACATAATTTAAAAAAACACAAATAAACACATCACAAAAAAGCACACAAAATTTAAAAAAAAAATTCAATAACATCAATAATAGTAGTCTAGTTCTCGAAATTAGAATATTCCTCCCACATATGATCAATCAGTGCATTACGAAGTGCCGTGTGAGCGTCTCTGTCTCTAATTTGTCTAAATCGAGAGACGAATGCTTGAAAGGATGAAGATTCATTATTCACCATTTCTACATCGGGAGTTTGTACATCGATTGTAGTTTCAATCGGTGCATCAAGATCACGTTCATCTTCAATTATCATATTGTGCATGATTATGCACGCTTTCATTATATCACACAAATCTTCTTTTCTCCAAAAGCGAGCAGGATTTGCCACAATCGCAAAACGACTTTGAAGAACTCCAAATGCACGCTCCACATCCTTTCTGCACGATTCTTGTCTCATAGCAAAATATTTATTTTTTGCAGACCTTGGATCGCGAATTGTTTGCACAAGAGTTGACCATTTAGGGTAAATATTATCGGCTAAATAATACCCCATATTGTATTCTTTTCCTTGAATGACATAATTTGCAGGAGGAGCAATACCTCTAGTTAGATCTGAAAACAAAGGAGATCTTTCAAGCACATTAATATCATTATTGCTTCCTGGCATACCAAAATATGCATGCCATATCCAAAGATCATAATCAGCGACAATCTCAAGAATAATAGTCGGTGATCCACTGCGACCTGCATATTGCCCAGCCCAAGCCGTTGGACAATTTTTCCATTTCCAGTGCATACAATCTAAACTACCTAACATACCTGGAAACCCACGTTGTTTTCCAATGAAAAGTAGTCTAGCAATATCATTGGAAGTAGGCGATCTTAGATATTGCTCTTCGAATATCTCCACAACAGCACGACAAAATCTTTTCACACATTCAATTGCAGTCGACTCTCCAATATTGATGTACTCATCAGTAGCATCCGCTGGCAAAGCATACACTAATATACGGAATGCAGCTGTTATTTTTTGAAGCGTTGACAAGCCGAGCCGTCCTGTTGCATCTCTTTGTTGTGCAAAATAACCATCATGATCTTTAACGGCATTAGCAATTCGGAGGAATAAAGTTCGAGCCATTCGAAAACGCCTACGAAACATTGTTGCATCGAATGTTGGATTATCAGAAAAGTAATCGTTGAACAACCGTTTCGCCGCTGCTTCTCGATCACGATTGATAGTTCTATGACCAGAAACTGAGCCTCTATGAGTGGAAGATTCACCATGAATTCTAAAAATTTCGGCTATGATAAGATTATTGTTGTGGATTTGTTGAACTATCATATTTTCTTCAAGAGAGTACTCATCACTAGATGAGTCCGAAGATGAGTTTGGTTGAGAAATGCCAAAATTATTTGGATTCATATTTATGCAAGGCTAGACAAAGAAAATGGATGAGATAGGTAGAAAATATATGAAGGAGATAGGTAGAAAATAGATGAGATAGGTAGAAAATGGATGAGATAGGTAGAAAATATATAGAGGAGAAAATCTACTTGTAAGATTAAGTCTACGGTGCAGATTAAAAGATCAAATTCGTTATCAACGGTCATAATTGATTGCACATGGATTGTGCTTTTTTACACACTCACAACTTTTAAGACGAGATCTACGGTGGAGA
>JAPKLY010000024.1:2110928-2165549 GCA_026898435.1 Prunella vulgaris | reverse complement strand
ACGAGATCTACGGTGGAGATTAAAAGATCAAATTCGTTATCAACGGTTATAATTGATTGCACATGGATTGTGCTTTTTCACATCTACCACTCTCATCTACCACTTACACCTAACACACATTTTCCCTCTATATATACATCTATCATCAGTTTACTTAAATACAAACTTTCTCTGTTTATTATTTCACCTTATCACACACTTTCAACTCTACCACACCTTAAATGGCCAATTCACGTCAAAATTACTCATTTATTGAAGATCAAATCCTTTGTGAGTCATATAAAGAAATTTCTCAAGATCCAATTATAGGGAGATACCAACCGGCATCTGAATTGTGGGCTCGTGTTTTAGCATTGTACAACTCTCGACTGCCAGAGTCAAGTATCGTTGATCGGCCTCAAAGATCAATTGAATGTCGTATAGGCATTATAAAAAAACATATTGCAAAATTGATAGCATTGGTGGAGCAGACTCAACGTACAAATCCAAGTGGAGCTTCTGAGGAGGACATCGTAAGTAAACTATATTTTAATTGCACATTAGTATATAATTTTACTAATATGGTTATTTTATATTACAGTTACAGATGGCAAAAAATTTGTACGCGAGTGATCCGACCAACACGCAAAAAGTATTCAAATTTGACCACGTCTGGGGCATCATGAAAGATTTTCCGCAATGGGAAAATACAACACGAAAGTCTCGACAACCTACTCCGTTGTCTCCAGAACCTGTACTATCCCCATTTTCAATCAATTTAAGTGATGAAAATGCTAGTGGTAGTTGTGAGTCTTCACCATCACAACGACCTGAAGGGATAAAAAAATCCAAAATGAAGAGAAAAAATATTGGAGATATGAGTGCAGCTGTAAGCATCGTGCATAAAGATAACGAAGAACTTCTAAGTTATCTAAAACAGTCTCGTGAAAAAAGAGAGCAGAAAAATGATATTCGAAGAGAAGAAATTGCAGCGAAGAAGCAGTTAGCTGAAGCCACTACAATGCAAGAAGAAAATAAAATTATGATGATTGACTTGGATACCATTTCTGATCCACGTCGGCGTGAATATTTTCGAGTGAAACAGGAAATTATTATGAAGAAAAATGAAGAACACCTACAACAATCACCGGCTAACACTTTTGATATGTATGGTGGATATTTTCAAAATCTCGGAGGATCGGGAAGCAATCTCGGAGACTATTAATTGTTAGAGTATTTTCAATTCAAGTATTTAAATTACTAGGATGCTTAATTTCAAGTATTTAAATTATTAGGATGTTTAATTATTATGTTTAATGTATTTTATGCATTGTAATGTATGTTGTAGTATTTTAATTATAATTTAAATTATTGTAATATATTATTTATGATTTAAGCAAAAATTACATTTAATTATTCAACTACAAAATATTACAATTTAATTATTCAATTTAAAAATATTATAATTTAATTATTAAATAAAAGTATCACAATTTTAATTTAAAAGTATCACAATTTAAACCTAAAAGTATCACAACTTAAACATAAAAACATATAAAGTATAACTTAAATAAAATTAAAAAAAAAAAAAAAAAAATTTCAGCGTTGTGAACAGTGCGCGCTCATATGAGCGCGACACTGTTCACTCTCACCAATCTAGCGCCAGAGATGAAGCAGCCTTGGAGGTTGATTTGCATCTCCACGCCAGCGCAGAGCGCTGCGTTGGAGATGCTCTTAGGCATATAATATCCGAAAAAGGAAAAAAAAAAAAAAGATCTAAAAGCATTTGCCACGTGGGGTTGTGTTATTGGTTAATGGCTGCTCTTACGTTTCATATCAATTTAGAAATGTCCATAATGTGTGTTTTTGACAATCGCTTGATTGTATACGAAGTAGGCCTCAACACACGTTAAAAAAAAAAAAAATCCTTCCCTCCAATCCATTTATAGAAAAAAAAAAAAGTTAAAATTTGTATATGCGTAATTTTATCTGTGTGATTGATTTAATTACAGTTAGTTATTAGCGGAGAAATCATCTACATTCCGGGGGCAGGATATCTGCAGATATTTAAAAAAAAAAAAATTAATTAGGGAATTTTGCTTCGAGTGAATTTTTTAAAGAGGGATTTGAGATTTGATCGTTGTGGTTGGGTACAAGGATTGCGAATTCTCCTAATATTGTTTCAAGGATGGCATTCGTGATCTCGGCTTCGTATTTTTTTCCCTAGATTTTTTTGGGGAAGAGGAAATTGTAATCTGGAATATTTATGCATTTCTCATGTTGAATTCGTTGCTCGGCCACTTTAGGAGTTTGGGATTAATAAGCCCATGCATGAGATTTGTTGATGTAGGGGTCGTTGTACGTGTATATTTGAATTGTTGATCAAGGTGGGATGATCAATTAAGTTAGATTATTGTGACTGATTGAGCATAATTTTACCAACATTGGATGAAGAATTGAAGATATGGTGTAGCTTCTTTAGTCAATGATATTGGAAATTTACATTTGATTGTTTCAGAACTCTAGAATCCGAGTAGGTTAGTTTGATTTTGCTTTGGTTAATGGACAATTTTGTAGGAGATTGTGTTGTGATATATAGAAATTGATACAAATGAAAATATCCCAATGAGAGGCAAAGGCAGGTTACTAATTCAATGGATGATAGAAATAAGACATTCTCCGACCTAGTAGGTGTATTGAAATCCTGGATCCCTTGGCGCTCCGAGCCTGCACATGTGTCGAGGGATTTTTGGATGCCCGATGAGAGCTGCAGAGTATGCTATGAATGTGATTCACACTTCACTTTGTTCAACCGCAGGCACCATTGTCGACTCTGTGGCAGAATTTTCTGTGCCAAGTGTACTTCCAACTGGATTGCAACACCATCCAATCAACCAAAAGTTCCAATTGAAGAATGGGACAAGATCAGGGTTTGTAACTACTGTTACAAGCAATGGCAACAGGGATTAGCTGCTCCTTTGGAGAATGGGCCCCAGGTTGCCAACCTGGATTACGGCTGTTCTTCTCCATCAGCTGAGAGTTTCATTAGCACCAAGTCCAGTGTAACCTGTGATAGCAGTAGCATGACGTTTGCATCGCTACCACAGTCTACTGGACTCAGCCCGTATCCATCACCAAGAATGGACACAAATAGGCAAAGTTTTGTATCAGCAGTGAACAATGATGTGGAAATAGGAGGACAGAACCTGTCCCAAGACCAATTAGAATTTTTTCCCTGCAGGTTATTGCTGCTTTTCCCTTTCACCTTCTTGAATCGAGTATCATGGTTGCCTCTTACTGAAAGAGTCATTTGGCATTTGGCACCTTGTTAATTATTGCATGGTGCTAGGTTTAGTTTGGACGTACCTGAATTTCGTCTGTCGTAATGGCCTCATACTATGTAAGAACTTGATAAAAAGAGAAAAAAAAAAAAGTGAAAAGGGAAAGTGCCTTAAACTAATGCAATTGCCTGTTTGTGCTTGTGTGTTTTTGTGTGCATAACATCCACATTGATCTTATTGCTGTACAATGCCTGAAAATATAGAAGGCTGTTAAATGTTTTGATTCAAATGTACAGTCTCGCTTATTAATTTTTTTGTTGGTTTGGAAACAACTTCCTTGCTGTCAATTTCCTGAAAGCCTTATTCGAGAAGTTAAGTTTGGTCGACCAAAGCCCTGTGATCCTGCCATCTTAATTAATTTATTTGTTTTTAACTCATTGGCTCTAACCATTATATGTAAAACATCTTTCTTAAACAGAAGTGATGATGAAGATGAAGATGAAGAACCTGGAGTGTCTCGATTAAGTTCCAGAACAAGTCACTTTTCAGACGCTAATGGTTACTTTGGTAATGCTCAGTTTGATGACATTGACAATGACTATAATTCATATAAAGTTCATCTTGATGGGGAGGTTCTAGGTTCAAAAAGTGTGAGTAGTTTTGATTCCCAGGCTCCTGGGGAAGTCCAGCAAGTTCTGGCAAAAGGTATTCAATATGATATTAGTGATGAATGTGAGGCACCTTCTTCTCTATATGCTGCTGAAGTTGTAGATACTGAACCTGTGGATTTTGAAAACAATGGAATTCTCTGGCTCCCACCTGAACCAGAAGATGAAGAAGATGAAAGGGAAGCACTTCTATATGGGGATGAATATGATGAGGATACCGCTGGAGAATGGGGATATTTACAGGACTCAAGCCCTGTTCAAAGTGGGGAATATAGAACCCGGGACAAATCAAATGAGGAGCATAAGAGAGCCATTAAGAGTGCTGTTGATGGTCATTTTCGGGCCTTGGTAGCTCAGCTCTTGCAGGTGGAGAATGTTCCTCCAGGAGAGGAAAATGACAAGGAGAATTGGTTAGAAATAATCACATCATTGTCATGGGAGGCTGCTACGTTGTTAAAGCCAGATACGAGCAAAGGTGGGCAAATGGACCCAGGCAATTATGTTAAAGTGAAATGTTTAGCTTCTGGACATCGAAGTCAGAGGTAAATCATTTGTATATGAGCTGCTCTTGCTACATCTATCAAGTAGTGTTTGGACGTGTTCACCACTGAGAGTGATGGCTTACAAATAAATATGTTGATGTATATATCTGTTTAGTGATATTTGTTGCATTTGTTGATGGGTTTTACTATTTGCGTGCTTATAGCTAAATCAGTTTGAGATCTATAGACTAAAATCTAGAAGAACACAATTACTTATTGATTCGAAAGACAAAAAGCTACTGATAGAGAATGTCTATTTTTGGCTTGTACTTCTTTGAGGTTAAATTGCTTAAGCAAATTATCCGTATAGTTTGTTTTGCGTGTATCATTATAATCTTTTCTTTTCCTCTTATGATGATCCTTTTATACTAGAAAAGTATGGTTGTCAAAGGAGTCGTCTTCAAGAAAAACGTGGCCCATCGGAGGATGACAACAAGAATTGAGAAACCTCGTCTGATGATACTTGGAGGGGCTCTTGAATACCATCGTGTTTCTAATGCTCTTTCAAGCTTCGATACTCTGTTGCAGCAGGTTGAGTCCATAAATGTTTTGATTTTTTGTTGGGTAATTTGAAATGTGTTGTTATTTTATGCTTTTGTGACCTATGAGGCTTAAACTCAAAACTTATTTTTGTATCTCCAGGAAATGGATCATCTTAAGATGGCTGTTGCAAAGATAGACGCACATCATCCTGATATTCTTCTGGTGGAAAAATCTGTTTCACGATATGCACAAGAATACCTTCTTGCAAAAAATATATCACTTGTTCTAAATATTAAAAAGCAACTCTTGGAGCGAATAGGCAGGTGCACTGGTGCCCAAATAGTTTCTTCAATTGATCATATGTCATCCAAGAAATTAGGATATTGTGACATGTTTCATGTTGAGAAGTGTCTGGAAGAACATGGCACTGCTTCTCAGGATGGAAGGAAGCTGGTGAAGACATTGATGTATTTTGAAGGTTGTCCAAAGCCACTAGGTTGCACGGTGAGTCTGTAACTACCTATAACAACATTAAAACTATGGGGCAGTTGCAAAATTATACTACATTTTAAAACACTCTTTTCAAATTGGTACATTATGGAAAAAAAAAAAAACTCTATTATTCAATTTATTTTTACTCTATTGTGCAAAAATTTTGTACTAAATGATCGACTATTCAAAGTTTTCCAAGATCTTGAAAAGTTCTTATATATGAAATTCCGTGGAGAATGAAGCTGCAAATCGCAATTCTGTTTATGAATTCGCCTCATCAGTATTTTTTGATTGAAATAATTTAATAGAACTCATATTTATTACATTTGGAGCGCATAATCGGTTTATAAGTTAATTCTCCTTCAGATATTACTTCGAGGTGCCAATGGCGATGAGTTAAAGAAAGTGAAGCATGTTGTGCAATATGGGATTTTCGCAGCTTATCACTTAGCTTTAGAGACATCCTTTCTTGCTGATGAAGGTGCCTCTCTGCCAGAACTTCCACTCAATGCCCCAATCACGGTGGCACTTCCAGATAAGCCTAAGATTGACAGGTCCATCTCAACTATACCTGGTTTTACGGTCCCAGAAATCGAGCAAACTCCTGGGCCTCAAATTGTTAGCCAACCTCAGAGGTCAATGAGTGTACCTTGTGCGGATCTTGTTGAACTATCAACTGTGTCCGTTAATGAAAATGAACTTGCAAAGACACATAACCTTACTGCTCCTATGAGCTCTCACTACACTGAGCCCGTGGCCACATTTTCTATTGGAGATTCATTCCATGCATCAGAAGAAAGTTCTTTTGCAGATTATTTTAGGTCTTATGAGGCAAAAAGTTTTGATGCTCCAAGACCGACTGCTACTGTAAATCACCACATAAGTTGTGATCCTGGTGATTCAAATGCCAAAATCACGCGAAGTCAATTCTATGGCAGCAGAAGTGTTCCAAATCCACTATCTCTGCAACTTATTGGAGAAAAAATTCTTGAGGGACAACCCATATTAAAAGAAGAGTTTCCACCTACCCCATCTGATCATCAAAGCATCTTGGTTTCCTTATCATCAAGATGTGTGTGGAAAGGAACTGTCTGTGAAAGATCCCATCTGTTGCGGATCAAATACTATGGGAACTTTGATAAGCCATTGGGTCGTTTTCTACGAGATCATTTGTTTGACCAGGTACCTCACTGTTCTTCTATCTCCAAGTACAGAATCATAGAGAAACTATGTTGTTCTGTGTTTAGAAATATCCATAGGGCATATTTCAGACTTAAGGTATAATTTTGTGACAGAATTATAGATGTCGCTCATGTGAGATGCCTGCAGAAGCCCACGTTCAGTGTTATACTCATCTACAAGGTACCCTTACAATCTCAGTTAAGAAACTGGCAGAAATTCTTTTACCCGGTGAGAGTGATGGAAAGATTTGGATGTGGCATCGTTGCCTGAAGTGTCCCAGAGAAAATGGCTTCCCTCCTGCAACTAGAAGGGTCGTGATGTCTGATGCTGCCTGGGGATTGTCCTTTGGAAAGTTTTTGGAGCTAAGCTTTTCAAACCATGCTGCTGCCAGCAGAGTGGCAAGCTGCGGCCATTCTTTACATAGAGACTGTCTTCGGTTTTACGGGTATTAATATTTTTATCGGTATTATTGTGCAATCATTATCATCTCAAGGAGCACCAGTATACATCATCTCATTTCAACTATCAAGCATAATCAGTTCATGTATGGTTTGATTATTATAATATAAGAGGTTCCTTGAGATGAATTACATTTGTTCTAGTAATACGATTTCCTTGGCTGGCCTATATATCTCATTGCTCCTATAACTGTTTATTATATGCTGAATTTTAAACTCAAGATAATTTTTTTTAATGTTTATGATGTGTACTACATGCCTTGTGATGTTGTGTTGCATGCAGATTCGGGAATATGGTTGCTTGCTTCCGTTATGCATCAATTGATGTTCACTCAGTCTATCTGCCTCCCCTAAAACTTAACTTCAACTGCGATAGTCAAGAGTGGATACAAAGAGAACTGAATGAGGTGAATGAGTTCGCTTGCTTGTTTCTTTCTTCTCCCCCTCTCCTGTTTCAAGCTTCTGGAATATTTACATTGAATTTTATTTCTTTCTTCTCCCTTCGTTATCTAATCTAACAGGTAAGCTCCCGTGCTGAGCTTTTGGTTTCTGAAGTGCTTAATGCTCTGCATCTTCTGGTACAAAGAAAATCTGGCTCAAGTCACTTAGCAGATCTAGAAGTGATGTTGCACAAAGAAAAGTCAGAATTTGAGGTATGGTATCAATATCACAATTTTCTTCTCCATATCAAGTCCTGTATCAAATTTTTTTGAGCATACATTTTTTGTAACTGATATGAAATCAAATCCTTGTGAAGAAAAAACTCAGTTCTGGTTGATAAACTTAAATTAATCACTGTTAATTGCTTCTTTTATTTGACTGGATATTATGTAGTATAATCTGGGTGATAAATTAAAGTGGATGTGATCAGTAGTGCCCTTTTAAAAATGTGGATGCTGATGGTTAGTTATATAATATGGCAGGAGTCTCTCCAGAAAATTGTGAACAAGGAAGCAAAAATAGGCCAACCAGCAATTGATATTCTTGAGCTCAATCGTCTCCGGAGGCAGCTTGTGTTCCAGTCTTATATGTGGGACCACCGCCTGATATATGCAGACAGTTTAGATGACAAGACACAAGCAGATGACTTGGAGGTCTCCTCTTCAGAAACCATTCAGAAACCCCTTGCTGTTACTGAGAAGGCTTCAGATATAAACGTCCCGGTTAAAACAGGCAAAACATTAGGCACTTCTGTATATGGAAAACCAGATAAAAGCTCTATATCTGGGTTAAGCAGTGAGAAAAGCATCCATCATCTTGCTGGGCTCCATCAAAGAACTAGCTCATTTTTCAGCACTGATTCCGGAAATCAAAATTTAAAAGCCAATGACGAATCTGATAATGTGGAATCTGAGGGTACTCTTCGTAGAGCTCTGTCTGATGGGCAAGTTCCCTTTTGTTTATCAGAGACTCTTGATGCAGCATGGACTGGTGGGAGCTTCCTAGGTTTGGGGTTTTCCAAGATTAATAATTTATCTGAATCTGTTGACGCTGATAAGTTATCCACTGTTGGATTGTCGGAAAAGTTGGATCCGGAAGACCACAGAGAAGATCTAAGCATGTCTAGAGTGTCTTCCTCGCATTCTTTTTTGTTGCCCATAAGCGCTGATAATATGGAAGACACTGTAAGCTGGTTGAGCATGCCGTTCATAAGTTTCTACAAGTCATTAAACAAGAACTTTTTGGGGAGTTCTAGGAAACTGGATACACTGGGTGAATATGATCCTGTGTACATTTCATCTTTTCGGGAGTCTGAACTCCAAAGTGGGGCCAGATTGCTCTTGCCTGTGGGAGTTAATGATACTGTTGTTCCTGTATATGATGATGAACCTACAAGTATTATATCTTATGCTCTTGTTTCACCTGATTATGTTGCCCAAATGTCTGATGATCAGCCAGAGAGGCAAAGGGACGCTTCTGGTGATTCTATTTTCTCCATGCAGTCCCTTGATTCTGTGAATTTCCAATCATTCAACTCTTTGGATGAAATGGTGTTGGAATCTTCCAAAAGTTTTAGCTCTGGAGATGAGGCCATGTTATCCTTTACTAATTCTCGGAGTTCGTTGCCCTTGGATCCGCTGTCATACGCACAAGCAATGCACGCAAGGGTGTCATTTGTGGACGATGGACCCCTTGGGAAGGTAAAATACACGGTGACTTGTTACTATGCCAAGCGTTTTGAAGCTTTGAGGAGGATGTGCTGTCCGTCAGACATCGATTTCATTAGATCTCTTAGCCGTTGTAAGAAGTGGGGTGCTCAAGGTGGTAAGAGTAATGTCTTCTTTGCAAAAACAATGGACGAGCGATTCATCATTAAGCAAGTGACAAAAACAGAGCTGGAATCTTTCATCAAGTTCGCTCCAGGATATTTTAAATATCTTTCTGAATCAATTAGCTCACGAAGTCCGACATGCCTTGCAAAGATTCTTGGGATATATCAGGTATATATCATTATGTTACCCTTTATTATATACTAGTACTAGTTAGTTGGGTGTTATGATGACAAAGTTTAATTACATTACTAATGGATTATTAATATTTTGAAAAAAAAAAAAAAAAGGTTGGGTGTAAGCATGTTAAAGGAGGGAAGGATACAAAAATGGATGTTCTGGTGATGGAGAATCTTTTATATGGAAGAAACGTGAGCCGGCTTTATGATCTAAAAGGATCCACCAGGTCACGCTACAATTCAGATTCTTCAGGAAGTAATAAAGTTTTGTTGGATCAGAACTTGATCGAAGCAATGCCTACTTGTCCAATATTTGTTGGAAATAAGGCCAAGAGACTGTTAGAAAGAGCGGTTTGGAATGATACAGCATTTCTGGCAGTAAGTATAATGTTTGTTTTTGGGAAATAAAATAGTAAATGTTAGTACTAAATTAGATTAATTGGAATTGCAGTCAGTTGATGTTATGGATTACTCGCTTCTGGTTGGGGTTGATGAAGAGAAAAACGAGCTGGTTCTTGGTATAATAGACTTTATGAGACAGTATACATGGGACAAGCACCTGGAGACGTGGGTTAAGGCGTCGGGGATTCTTGGCGGACCAAAAAACGCTTCACCCACCGTGATATCCCCGAAGCAATACAAGAGGAGATTCAGGAAGGCCATGACTACCTATTTCTTGATGGTTCCGGATCAATGGTCCCCCCATTTGATCCTTCCCCAAACTGATGTTCATAAAACTACCACTTAGATTCATCATTATTTTGTTTAGTTACAAAACAAGGCTGTTTTTGCTTCTGAATCTGCAAGTCAACTTGTATATAGGATCCAACCAAATCTCCATACATAATAACAGATCATAAGGGAGAGAGAAATAATTCTAATTGTAGTTAGATATTACATACATTATGCATTGAGATGAACAATTGTTACTATTTAAATCATCATCACTTATTTTTGAAGGAGTTGGATTATTTCAGCATCCCTGCTGTCAAAATTAGTTTAAAAAATAATTTCTTGTTAATCAGTGCTAGATCATCGAATCAAAATCGTGATGATGGATTGAGGTAAATGTTGCCAATCTTAATAAGGTGGATTAATGTATAACAGAGAGTTTGTATTATTAGTGTACCTTGTGTTATTATGATGATTAAATGTTGATAATTTGTGATGAAAACGAGGACCCTCATCGTACCCTTCACATGTTATCTCCCCATTTTCATCTCTGTAGCAAACAATACCAGCCGATCTGTCCTCAAATACCTATTCATTCATGCCATGCGAATCATCAGAAGAAGATATGCTTTATGATTCGTAATCTAATTTATACCTTGTTCTTGTGAGACGATCTGGTGGTAGGAAGATGAAATGACATGTGATTGGAACACATCACCCTCAATCCACTACTTCTTGTTGAAGCATGATTCTGAGTTACCATTGGAGCTGCTGAACAAACTGAGAATCTTGTAGCCATCATCAACAATGGATTATTA
This sequence comes from Prunella vulgaris, assembly GCA_026898435.1. Lineage (NCBI taxonomy): Eukaryota > Viridiplantae > Streptophyta > Magnoliopsida > Lamiales > Lamiaceae > Prunella > Prunella vulgaris. The sequence continues at coordinate 2,154,525 of JAPKLY010000024.1, read as the reverse complement.
TTGGACACGGACTTTGTTTGATTCATCAACCTAACCTTAATTTTATATATAATGAAATGATTGATGATGATGATGGGTTTGGCTTTTAATTTACTACATACAAGAAAGAAAGAAAGAAAGAAAGAAAGAAATTAACTAATAATGCACTCACACTCTGTCTGATGCTAAAGTTAAGAAGTGGAGAAAATACATTGTTTTGGTGGGCTCCATCTGGCTTATCTCCAACCTGCTCATTTCCCATCTCCATTTTATTTTTCACTTATTAATATTCAAGGCAAGGCAAAATTACTTCTTTTTTGTCTAGAAGCATCATCTCACTAGTCTTCATTTGGGGTTTTTTGTTTAAAAGTATCGTTTATATTAACTACTTTTTAGTGAAAAATCAATGACTTATTAAGGGATTATTTTTTCTTTATAAACAAGAATGGTTTATCAATTGATAATTAAAAAAAAATATATAATTAAATTACCTATTGACTAACATTAATTTTATGTCGGTAGCGCAATTATCCCAAATCTTAGTACTTCTTTTGGGCCTTTAGTGGACCAGCCATTTCTTATCAGGTGTGTAAAGTCCAATTACTCAATTTTTGGGCTTTGATTTTGTGACCCAATAATAGAGCCCGAATACCCATATTCTTAATTCTCCCTCCGAATCGAATGCTGCCTTGCTTGACAAGAAGAAAATTTTCGCCTCAAAACTCCTGTTTACTTCGTCTTCGTTCAAGTTAAGGTGGGCGTGATTCAGATCCTTTTAATTTTAGTTCTCAAATCTCAATTTAACTCGTATTTGCATATTTCTGCAGGATAGTTTTCAGCTCAAATTTGTCTCGTCGAAAATGTTTCTCACAAGGTTAGAAGAATATAAGTTTGCAGTCATCATTTTGATGTTGCTGATTTGTTTCTATTTCATAAATTTGTTTTTAGGACTGAATATGATAGAGGAGTAAACACTTTCTCTCCTGAAGGCCGATTGTTTCAAGTGGAGTATGCTATTGAAGCTATCAAGGTCAATAAATAGAAGTTGCTTTCAATTAAAATGATTTTGTGCGATTTGTTGTTAACTTGGTAATCTTATTTTAGTTGGGTTCCACTGCAATTGGGATAAAGACTAAACAAGGAGTGGTTCTTGCTGTTGAGAAGCGCATTACTTCGCCACTTTTGGTAAAATTTTCAGCTGAGGGTTTGTTTTGATTCGAGTGTTTTTCTTTAGGCTTCTTGTTCTTTTTTATTAGCTGTATGCCTTTTTGAACATGTTTTTTCTGTATTCATATTACTCTTGAGTGAATGAGTAACATAATATGAAGTGTTCCTTCTATTATTGAATTTGAAACGACTAGTATGATGATGTAGTAACATCATCTATTGTGAGCTCTTGTTCGAATCTTTGTGCTAACTTCTTGCAGGAGCCTAGCAGTGTTGAGAAAATAATGGAGATTGATGAACATATTGGATGTGCTATGAGCGGCTTGATTGCTGATGCACGTACTCTAGTTGAACATGCACGAGTCGAAACTCAGGTACTCTTATCTCTGCAGTCTGTCATGGTGTTGGTACCATCGATTTATATGGTGCCTTTTATCTTCTAGAATCATAGGTTCTCGTATGGTGAGCCCATGACAGTTGAGTCCACTACTCAAGCTCTTTGTGATCTTGCCTTGCGATTTGGTGAGGGGAATGAAGAATCAATGGTAAGCATCTAGAATTTTTTTATTACGAACACTGGATGTAGCATATCATTTAGTCAAAGAATATTTTACTTCTGTTTTCTATTATCAAGTGGATTCTCATTTTTGTAAGCTTATATATCTGGTCCCTTTCTCTCATTGACTATGTATGGTAAGTGATAATTTTTAGCATTGCCGCCCTTCACTTGTCTCTGCTTTGAGATGTGTGAGCTTGTAACTGAATACCAAGTAACTCAACAGTCTTAACTTGATCTTTGCTGTTGGGCCTGCACTTTTTTGGACAATTCTTTCATATTATATCTGACAACATTTATCTTATGCAGTCGAGACCTTTTGGTGTGTCTCTTCTCATTGCTGGTCATGATGAGAACGGACCTAGCTTGTAAGTATCTAACTACTGCCTCTAGTCTTATTAATATTCCTACTGAGTTGCAATTCATTGTGGAGTTTGGCTTTTCTGTGGGTCACTGCTTCTTCTGATGATCTATGTAGCCATTTTCCATGCATCCTGCTGCTTCTGAAATCTATGTGACACTTTAACATTTTTTAAAAATCAAGTTGCTAAAAACGTGTATGATTGTGCGACGCTATATGCACCATCATTATTCTTACAAACACAGTTGCCAAAATCAAATTGTAGCAAGAATAGTACCATATATATTCTAGTACTAGAATATATAATTTTTGCAATTTTCACTTGCAATGCCAATCTGTCTTTTTCTTTGTTCCTGTATAAACTATTAAGACAATCAGCCGTAAAAGGGAGTCATAATTCACAGATACTATACGGATCCATCTGGGACATTCTGGCAATGTAATGCAAAAGCCATTGGATCCGGTTCAGAAGGAGCTGACAGCTCTTTGCAAGAGCAGTACAACAAGGTATATATTTATTTAATCTTGTCACTAGTAACTTTGTTCGTGTAAACTTGAGACAGTTACATCTTTGCAACCTCCCATTATTCCAAAAAGTTGAAAAGTGATCCCCTTGAATTAAGTTGTAGATTATGGCTTATCATGTCTTTTCATATGTGATTAGGATCTAACTCTGGAAGAGGGGGAGACTATTGCACTTTCCATCCTGAAGCAAGTTATGGAGGAAAAGGTACACTCTATAATGTAGTGTTGTTTATTGTACAAAGAAATAATCTGACATTACCGAGCTTTGTATCTGATGCTACCCCACTCCACTCAATCTGATTGGATATCAGGTTACACCCAACAATGTTGATATCGCGAAGGTGTCACCAACTTACCAGCTTTACTCCCCTACTGAGGTCGAAGCAGTTATGAATCGTCTGTGAGAGATTTTGTTTTTGCCTACAATTTACGTTAAGGTGCTTGAACATGTTAACATATGTGTTGTCTATTGACAATTAAACCAAGACAAGTAGAAGAAAATTGATGTCACCCATTGAATGAATTCCTTAACTTGATTCAGCTTTTTTTCTCTGTAGAGATGTTTTCTCAATCTCATAAGCTGATGCTTTTAGCTTTATTAACCCATTGTGGTATTATTATTCAACTTATATGAAACGATCACGAGGGGTGAAGTTCATTTAGGCCTGAGAAATGACGATCAAACAAGCATTTGTAGAAATATTCATTTGAGATGAAAACAAATTTCAAAGTGGCTTCACAGTTTGGGAGAAAGATTTATGTTAAGTTCGATGTGTATGCTCAAATGTAGAAATAAGTTGTGTTATATTCAATAACAATTCAAACAAGTAGTTTTCATTTGGATTCCTTCATATATAATCTATCTCACGTATAAAGTTAAATAAAGACCAACAAGATTGCACGTAAACGTGAAACTTAGCTATGACAATTATTGAACCAACAAAACTTGCACTCATCCAGAGTTTGAGCAAAATTTCGAATAAAAGTACAAAATGACAATCTTATTTTTACTTGCGATTGTGATCATCAGTTGCGAAATTCATCCATGAATGTTTGATGAAATTGAGTGAGGCGAGAAATGATTTCTGGAATTCTGTCCTCTTGAGGTAATATGGTGCACCTAAAATGCCATGTTCCGGGCACCTAACAAACCACCAAAATATGTAATGTTATTTTGGGTCGAATCCAATTAATATGTTCAGCTGTTCACGACATCGTATTACCTGTCTGAAACCTGAACCAGGAACGACTACAATTCCAGTGGCGTTGAGGAGACGACGAGCATAAAATGTATCAGGAGCCGTGTTTGCAGCCTTTGCTGCTTCTATTGCTTTTCCGGGCAAGTTTATACGCGGAAACAGATACATTGCTCCTTCTGCCCTGTTGCAGCTTACTCCTTCCAATTTATTAAGTGCATTTTCCAGTTGCTAAAAAAAAAACACAGGTTGATTCAAGTGAAGAGAGTAACTGTACTGTATTCTTAAAAAATATAAGATAGACAACCCAATAAACTGAATTAACTGCATTCTCAATGAAAGAGATGGTTGTATTGTTGAACGCTAACCTGTGCTCGCCTTGCCAGGGAGGACAAGATTCCATTTTTCTCCTCAGAATAAGGCTCGTAGGATTCGTCCCCAACCTAGACAAAATGATCAAATATAAAGTTATAGAGTACCAACATTGATTGTGTGTTTTCTTGTATAATTAATTCTACACAAAATATGTACGTTATATATCAGGATTTTAAGGAAAATAATCACCTTTGGGGGGCTCATGACAAGGCTTGCCAGAATCTGCCCAGATATGTTAGAACAAAGGTTAACTGAAGCTAATTTGTATATTTGCTCCCTAATCTCAGCACTAAAACCAGTGATCTCCATGTAACCTCCTCGTTTTCCACATTCTCCGTAATAACCTGAGTGAGTGAAGAAATAAAGTCATCTACTTTAAACAAGTAACTTGATTATAATGAAACATACACAGTAACCCTACAACCATACCTTTTGACACCGACTGGAATGACACCAAGGTAATATCTTTCTCCCCATAACCCATTGACCGGGCAATTTTCTTAAACGAATGGAACTTCTTGTCCGCTACATATACATTTTCCTGATATACCTGCAGATATTTTACCAACATAATAATCTAAATTACTACAAATACTAATTTGATTTTGTCCAAAAACTTATGGCATTAAATTGTCATTTCTTATGGAAACTGGTTAACCTCATCTGCCAAAAGAACAAGTCCTTCATTCTTGCAGAAATCCACAATTTGGCGTTGGTTGTCCTCAGATAGTACCTTTAGAAGAATAATAGGATTTTCAAGTCATTAGAGAAGGCGGTAACTTGATTGATCATTCAGACTACGAGAGACATAGTTAGTCAATAAGAGATCAAAAGCTATCATCTTTAATCGGAAACTACTAATGGTTTACCTGCCCTGTAGGATTTCCAGGATTTATAACCACCAATGATCTGACACTAATACCCTTTGATTTAGCTGTTTCCAACTGAGTTTTAAGCTCAGAGACCTCCAGTCCCCATCCTTTTGCTTCATCAAGATAATAAGGAACCTGTACTACAAAAAAGTTACTATCACAAGCTGGTCCATAAAAAAGTTTTTTCAGTTCAATCAACACGAGGTTATACATACAAGAGTGCCTCCATGGAGGGCAATTGAAGCAGAATAAAGAGGGTACTGAGGAATGGGACAGAGAATGCCGTCATTTGCTGATCGTATCAATAACTGCATCATCATATGAACCTAACAAGAGAACATCAAAATGTTATCTCACCTTTTTAATTACTTATCTTTTACAAGAACAAGAAGACACATTATGTCTATATACCGCGGGGCTTGCACCATCGGTCAAGAAAAGATCATTTGGATCAGCTGGGTATCCATCACGAGCTTCAATCCCAGCAGCAATAGTATCACGCAGTCCTTTGATGCCCTGATTATATAAGTAAAAGAAACATTTGATTTGACAATATGCTAACAAAAAAACTTATCATGAATAAGGTGTCAAGCTTTTGTTACCTGACTGTGGCTGTATGCACCTGTTGCTCTCCCAGGAATTTGAGCCAGGATCTCAGATGCTCGTTTTATGGAATCAGCACTACAAAACCCACCAAACAAGAAACCAGAACATTAATTTAGTATAACGCATCAAATTTTGTAATTGCAACCATAAGGTTGCGGAAATTATCACCACAAATGGATCAATAAAAACAGAAAGGTGTAACCATTTTACCTAAACAAACTGCGGGTTTCAGCTCTATCCAAGAGAGCAGGATGATCACATAACGCGAGGACCTGATATTAGAATCCAACGAGTTAGATGAACGTCATACCATTTTCTTGATATCTAATATAGCAATGCATCACACAAACCTCTCTAAAGAAGGTGAGTGGCTTCTGGCCAAGGGATTGAGGATTTCCGATATTGCAGTAAAGAATCTACAAACACAGTAAGCTAAGATAGACTGCAACAAAACTTAAATTATCAATTCAATATTGGTGAATGAAAACTCTATGGATACCTCATCGAAAGGATGAGAATTTGGGTTGTTCTTGAGTTCTTCTTGTAATTTCTGATCCAAGAAACACTAAGTTGAGAAACCATACAGCTATATTCACACTATATATCAACTACAGGGTATATAATTAGTCACCTGAGCAAGGATCACAATTTCGCCTCGGACTGCATATTCGCACTCCAACACCTGGAAAATGAAGGTCAATTATTACTACTACTAACTAAGTGGCCAGGATATTGTTGAAAACGTCTTCGGATGCTAAGTAATTAACCCTCAGAAGAACTTAAAAGTGATTAAAAAATAATTATATCCGCATGGAGTATTACATATATAAAGAGATAGATTACTGAAGTATAAACCGACTCAACAATAACATTATGTGATTAAGGATTTGACTTGTTGAGCCACAACCTCAAACAAACAGATGGAGATCTAAACAAACTGCTAAAATAAGACGATTCTTACAAAGATAATTTATCATGTAAAAGCAGATCACTATATGAAGCATCTTCGTTTTAGTGTTTGGCTTGACAAAGAAGAAATTAATCCATCCATTTCTACACAACATAAGATTCAAAATTCATGGCAAAGACATCTTGATGATCATAAACCAAAAGCGAACACGTCAAATTTGCAGCAATAAAGAAAGTGTTGAAATTCATCCAAACAAAAATTACACCTTAGGATTGAATTTAAATTTAAAAAAGAAATTACCTTAGGATTGATTGCATCAATAGTGACGGGAGTGGAGGCCATTTGAAGAAGTGAGAGAGAGAGACGCAGCGACACGGAAATAAAATTTGTAGTGAAGATTTTACGACACTTTTTGCTACGAATCGGTGAAAAAGGAAACCCAATTTATAGAGTGACGGGGAAGTTTCTTTCAGCTTTCTTGCATATATTTTTTTCTTTTTTCTTTCATTTTCTCTTTTTTTTTTTTTTTAAAGTAAAAGGGGCGGCATAGGAATTGAGATGTCCTGCCTAGTTTTTCTAGTTCTCCAAACAATTGACGTGGCGGCTCCGACAAATCTGTATCATTGACATTTCATGTTTATTTTTAAAAGAAAAATATAGCAAATCTTAGGTTAAATTTTTTAATTTTTAGCATATTAACCCATAAATTTTTAATATAAATAAATTTATCTATTAAATTATTATATATCAGTTGCATATGAGATAGTTTTCCTTAATTCGTTCTCAAAGAGAATCAAACCCAAATTACCCACTCAAGTGAGGAGCTCGATGACCAAATGAGTTAGCCCACCAGTGTCAATCCAATTCCAGTTATGTGGATTGTTCAATTTATCGAGTTGGATACGTAATCCTTGCTCCCACCCTATGTTACTTAACTTTTATCTTACCCAATTAAATAAGCATCTAAATGTTTTATTTATTTTATTAACGTCTATTTCTTTTGTTCAAATATTTTGTTTTCTTAGGTAATTATTATATTAGCTTCTAATTTTTTTTCTCAATATTTATTTTAATAGTAAATCTTGTGTGAGATTACCTGATAAGATGAATATAAAATATGTCATTTAATAATTAAGAGATTCACTTTTAAAAAGTAATAAAATTTTTTATTAAAAAATATGTATTGTGTAAAAATAGTTCATATTATGAACAACTTTTAATAGTTTACAAAAATAAACTCATAAAAAAATCTTATATCACAAAATGATTCATATCATAAAAATGGTCTATATAATATTTTGTCATTAATAAAAACTAATAATATTTTTGTTAAATGAGTCTTAATATTTTAAAAATATTATCATATTTTATTATAAATCTATAACAATTTTTTTAAAAGTGATAATATTTTTGTTAAAACTTAATACTCCGCTTGTCTTAAATATATTGTCACATTTTATTGTAATTCTATCATAATTTTTTTACCGATATAATGTCATGAGATGATTTCATACAAATTTTTCTAATATTAATTAATATTTATATAGCTCCTAACGTTTTATTAAAATCATTAAAAGAAATTTCTATAATATGATCGGTTTCATATATATATATATATATATATATATATATATATATTAATGGAATAAGAGATGATTTACAATGGGTGTTTAGTGTGTGTTTTGTTTGGTTTACAATGCATGGGTTAAAACTCCAAGCTATAAGACCAGAAATCAATTTACATCATTAATTTATCTTGTATTATGGAAATGTGATTCTTATAAAATGAGACAGTGCAATAAATTTATTTTCCAAAAATGCCTGCTGGAACGGTGAAGGGCTATTATGACTTCGTTTATCTATCGGAAGTCTTAAATTAATAATGTGTTTAAGCTAGAGACACAGAGAATGATAAATAATCACAAATATATATATATAGGAGAATAATTAATCTTAATTAAATTTTGAAAGTGATACGCTACAAAGTCAGATTGCAAAAGGTTTCAACTTGCAAGTCTAATTAAATGAGCTAGGAGAGAGAGAGAGAGAGAGAGAGAGAGAGAGAGAGAGAGAGAGAGAGGGATTATAAGAAACTAGCTATACTATAGGAATTAATTAAAATGCTCTTTTTAAAAAAAAATAATAATAATAATAATGATGTAAGTAATCACCAAATCAATGTATAAAACAGTTGAAAGTGAAAATTAATTATTAGCAGATCTGTTTGGAATCATAAATCAAAAGCCACAGTTGTAGCAGGCAACCAAGACGGACCCTGGATGAGTGAGGCCACACTATATTTTGAGGCCTGGTCTGCTGTAAGAGTGGGCTTATACCCGGCCCACGTAACCCGATTACCCGTGGTTGAACCCGGCCCCGAATTTTGATACTCCGCATACATAATGGAGGCAGGTGGATCCACATTTGGAATCCAGGATATCCAGCCCTTGGGATCCAAGAATGCACCAATATTAGTCTCCATTATGATGGTTACTGAATAATCTTTCCAGGGCCTGCCCAAATATGTTGGGGCAGTGAGGGCATCCAAGGGGCTCATCGTGCACCGTTGGATTGAAATCCCGGTGTTCTGATTAGGATCTTTTTTACCTTGGGCAGTAATTGTGACAAATTGTTTGGACAAGGGCTGTCTAGGCATAATGTTGCAGCTTTGGAAGACGACTGCAGCATTTCCAAAGATGAAATCGATTGTGCCGGTGATGTCACATTCGCGGTAGAATTGACGATTGGAGTGGGCATAGAGGGTATCTTGAAACGAGTCGAACGAGCATCGGTAGAAGACCGATTCGTCAGAACCAGATCGCATGGCCACGGCTTGGTGCTTTAGTGCTCCAGCTGTGTTTTCGAACTTTATGTCCCGACCAATGAATCCTTTTCCCGCCACAGCTGCATGCGCAACATTAACATAATTAATGATAATCAGATCATCTACGTGCATGTTTGGGTTCGTTGAAATAAATATCCAAATCTCGTGCAATGGACAAATATCTATAAAGCCTTTTGAGAAAACTCGAAAATAATTTTTTATCAACTCAGTCCAAAACCGACAATATCACATATATACTATGGTAAGCAAGTATAACCATGCAAAAAAAAAAAAAATCATTCTTATCTATGTAACTATTGGTTAATTATATTTAAAAAGTCGAATTATTAATTTAATTAATTATTCTCAGGGGGAATCCTAATATTTGATAATCTTAATTAGAAAATGGATCCAAGATTTAAATTTATTAGCTAGACGGATACATCCCCGCCTGCAGAGAAATTGTTTAGGATCATGCACCCTGCAGCTTAATTTCACAAACAAGATTACTTTAAGTTGACAATAAATAAATAAATAATTAAAAATTTAGCAGCATCGACACGTGCATATGATCGATCCACAAAAAGTGCACATGGTGGGATCTAATTCTTCAATGTGATAGAAGACATTGCGCTTGCAAGTGGCAACAATTATTGAATAAATCACATGGCAGGCATCTACCAGGACTCTCCCTATTTTTTCTTCATTCATCAGATAGATTAGATTCAGGGATTTTCAGTTTTACATTTAAATAAATTAATGTTTATTTTACACACAGAAACTTGGCCAAGTTTAAATTATATTTTACGAAGTTAATTATGTTGATTTTGGGTGATATATAAATAGAATAGGACAGAAAATACGATATTAATACTGGAAAAGACGACAGACACAGAAAACTAAATCGAGTCAAGGTAGAACCTTTTCCCCCAAGACAATATACGTCCTAGCTAATACTCATAGGATACACGTAATCGTCTCCAAAGGTAAAACAGTTTGTCATCTCTATGTTAGCAGCAACACCGCTAAACACAGAGGAAATGCGAACTTACAAAGTATATGAACTGAACTGACTATATGCAGGAAAAAGGAAAGGAGAGAGAAGGTCCTATTTATATATGCGAAGTGTAGACTCAGATTAAATTCGTTCGGATCGTTGACGTAAACTTTTTGGGTCTCTAAAAAGATATAGACAGTGGGCCAAAGGCCAAAGACCAATTGCCAAGATCCAAGTCCACGGGTCGGACCGGATCGGACCGCGCACATGTGCGCATGGCTTATGGGAGCGACTCCCTTACCCTATTTTGAATACCATCATGAAACTCCTATATATATACTATGAATTTCTTCGTAGTTTTTCCAATATGGGATAGTAAAAAGATTTCTTATTTTACAACTCCACGCTTGTATTAATACCTTTACTTTATGAATTAATTTCTCACTCACCGTAATTCGGTTTTGAGAACGAAAAATACCGTGACAATCTACTCCGCGAGTAGAACGCATCGACTACATATAATCTCATGAAAATTATCATTTTACCCTCTATTAAATTGGTCCAACTAGAACACTTAAAGCTCATTTTCAAAACCAATTCCAACAATATACACACAACAAGTGGGATGGTGATGAAATGAATGAATGAATAATTACCAAAGGTTGCTGTGGAGAAGGTGGGAGTGCCATCGATGAAATTCTTGCTCCCCGAAATAACAGTGAGGTCCTTGCCATCCCCATACATCATCACATTCCACATGGATTTATCCAACACCACATTCTCCACATAACTCCCCGCTTTCACGTGGATCACAAATCTCCGCCCTGACTTCTTCGGAATTCTCAACACCGCCTCCCCTATCGTCCTCACATCTCCGCTCCCGTCCGCTGCCACCGTCACATCCGCCGCCGGCTTAGTCTCCTGAAGCAGCCGCCGCTCCACCCATCCCAGAAGCCTCCGTCGACTCCTGAGCTCCCTCAGCGGTGCCAGAACCTTAGACACGATGGCCAAACTATTGCTCGTGAATTCCGTTGAATTCCTCATCAGCTGCCTGATTTCTCCCACGAAAGTTGCGTTAACCTCCTCCAGCGCGTCCAGACACGTTTCCTGATCCGTCAGGACGGTGCTCAACCACGTCCTGGTGTCGTCGATTATCTCCTTCGACCCGTAATTAATGGCGTCGTCCAACGACTCCACGGCGTCGTTTAGCGCGGCGGCGCACACCTTGAGGGCTTCCTTGACGGCAGCATTAATATCGGTGGCCTTGGCGTACTCATCTGGGAAAGTGGCTAGCTTCTTGAGAGAGTCCGCAGCCACCGTCAGAGAATACCGGAAAATCTTTTCGGGATTCGTGGAGTTGGAGGACTGTAAGCTGGTGAAGCAGGAGGTCGGGTACAGACTGAAGCTGCACACTGATTTGACGGCGGTTGAATGATGGTCGTTGTTTTTGTGAGATAAAGTTCCGGCGACGGCTCCGATGATGATGATGAGGAGCAAGAGAGCGAGGGAAATGGAGAGAAGGATGATGCGTCTGCGGGTTTTGGCTTTGTATGCGGCATCTTGGATTTCATCTACTTTGCCGTACCTCTTGAACGACTTCGCCGTATCCATTCCCCCTCCAATTCTTCTGGATTTAAGAGAGATGATGAATTATTACTCTCTCTTTTTTCCTTTTCTTTTAAAAAAAAAAATATATTTGAAGACAGATATTTTGTATATGCTTTGGTTCGATGATGTCTCGTGATTTGTTGTCCTTTTATACGAGTACTGTTGTGTCATGTCATGTCATGTGTGCGGGTGCGCTTTTTGTGTGGCTTCATTTTTTTAAAGCACTGGTTTTTGTTTAAACATGTAAATGCTTGAATTAATGGAGAAACTGAGATTATTTATATTAAAAAATATGTTAAATATATTCAAAATTTATATTATTATTAATTTTTAGTATAATTATGGTTAATTTTTTTAATGTAATTAGATTTAACTTTTTAATATAACTGTTTAAGTGAGTGCATCCAATACACATGAAATTTACTCATAATAATATCGCAAATTCTATTGTGCACTTGGATTTTAATTTTAATTTTGACTTTAATTTTGAATTTTTTATAAAACACACTACACGTCGCATTATGTGTTTTTTGACAATTAAGGTATATGTGATTTGTTCTTTGGGTATTATTAATTGTTCTTGGTGTGTTGTGAATTGTTCTTGGGTACTTCCTCCGTCTTCTTATAAGTCGTCCATACCTTTTGGGCACGAGTATTAAAAAGTGTATAAAAATATTAATATTAGACAGGTGATGCGATGAGAAAAAGTGAAAAAGTAATGAGAATAGTGTAAAAAATATTGAAGAAAATAATAATAATGAAGTAAATAGTAGTTTCCTAAAAAAATAAAAAAACAAATGAACAACATATAGTGGGACGGAGGGAGTATTTACAAAGACTTGTTTTTGGGGGTATTGTGAGTTATTTTTTGGGGTATTGTGAGTTGTTTTTTTGGTATTTATTTAGACTTATTTTTTTTTAGTATTATAAATATATTCACTCCTAGTAGTTATATTTCAAACAAACAAATTAAAGAGCTAATATACTGTTTTAGCTATTTAGTTTACTAGTATGAGATATTAAATAAATTGTTGCTTTACAAAAAAATATAGCTGTTAAGTTTATGACTAATTAATAATTGTTCATATGATAGTGGTTGATTTTAATTTTGGTGAATATGATAGCTAGCTAGGTCACATGCATGCATTCAAGTTTATGTAGGGATTAAGGATTAATGAGGACACATGCAATTAATGCAATAGGAGCTTATTGTTGGATCTGATTAAACTAGCCAAGACAGAGTCAACCCGAAGTTAACTACGTGTTGGCTTGTGAGGATTCACTTATTTGTTTTCATTAAGTTTTTTCATGCTACTATTTATTACTCTGTCTGTCCCTCTTTAAGTTTTATTTTTCTTTTTTTATTTTGTTTAAGAAATTATATTTATTTATTATTATATGGTGGATCACGTGTTGATTTTTGTATAAAATAATGGAAAGTTGAGAAAAAATAATGGTAGTTGTGAAGAGGGGTTTTTGTTTATTAATATATGAAATAGTATTGTTATTTTTTATGAAATGAGAAATTTATTGTGGGACATCCAAAAAATGAAAGTGAGAAACTTATAGTGGAACGGTAGGAGTATATAATATGTATATATATAAATGACACCCAATTTTACGAACAATTCAATTTAAAAATGCATTTTTATAGCTTCATTCAATTAATAATCTTTCACAAAAAAATATTTTAATTATTTAAATTCTGAATCTATTAAAAAATTAAACGGGAACAAAATTTGGAATTTAGAGTTTAGACCAAATAATGAAATCTAGCCTAGCTAAGACAGAGTAATTTGTATTGCATCCATTTAGTAGCATATATAAGGGGAGATAATGACTTTAATTCACCCTAATATACATGTTTGGTAAGTAATACAAATTTCAATGATCGCTGACCCGTTATTTCTACTCTTACTTTTTCTCTTCATTCATACATACATTTTTGTAACAATAGAATAGATAAGAAGCTCCCTTCATTAATTCGGATAGTGGCGGATTTTCAGTGGTATCAAGTTCCGGCTGTGATGGACGTCTTACAGTGCGGCGGACTCAGTCATTTTCAGGGGACGGTGGTTGCAATCTCCGGCAAAAATCGATGGCAGCCTTGTGAGCGATTTTCGACAACAAAGGCAGAGGTCGAGCAACTGGCAACTGGAGATCGGTTTCCTTTAACCGAATGGCGCTCGGTTTTGTTGCAGTGGTTTGAACGACAAGATTTGACTCTACTTTCGGGTGAATTTGATGTGCGACAGTGGAAATAGAAACAAGGATGTGGTATGGATTGGTTGTAGAGGTGAGAGAGCAAAGCTATGGAAACAACATGGCTGTGGAATGAACAAGGTTGTGGAATTTGATGTGCGATTTTGGGTGCAGAATGAACAGGGCTGTAGAAAGTATGGATCGCATCATTTTGACATTTTGATTGATATTGAGTTTTAACTTTTAAGATTTGGTAATGAATTTTGAAAAATATGAAGATGCTCTAAAGGTGTTTTATGGTATGCCCGAGAATATGAATATATATAGGCATATATAGGTGAAGAAGTGTTTTCATTGAAAACATTTTTTTGCTCAAATATTAACATGTATATCTCCTACCAAACACTAATAAAAAAGTTAAATTATTAAAAATAAATATTAAATTATACCAACTACAACTTACCAAACAAGAATACAAAAATAATTTACTTTTAAGTATTTACTACCAAACACTAAGATTTAATATAAATATCTCATTTAATAATTGAAATCTCACAACTACGTATTGATTTTCTACACACTATCAAACGGGGTCTTAAAGTAAAATGTATCAGCATAATTGTCAAGGCCTTCACTCATGTTAAAACTGCTCCTTCCGTACCATATTATTTGTATTTTTTTTATTTGTCCGATACACAATTATTTGTACATAAAAAAAATATTCTTATAAATTCTACCATTGCAATATTTACATTTTTTTTAAAAAAAAAATTGCCATTATCTTTTATATGTTGGGTCCATATATATTACACACAGTCTAATCAATTTTTTTTATTTTATATATCCCTCAAAATTCCACTTATACATTATTTTTAATATGTGTGTCCACTTCATGGTTTCATGTAAACACTAAGTGGAGATGAGGGTGCAGATGATAATGCATGACAGCATGGTCGACCTACATGTACAAGTTGGAGAAACAAGATGTAGTATTTAGCTAGCTTTTCTCAAAAAAATTGAGTCTTGGATTTGGGCATATAATTATATCAGTCCATCATGACTCATGAATTCTATTAATTTAATTATTTCTACCCATTGTACTAGCTCGATCTCAGCATGTAGCTATTGAATGTTTTACATATATATAATATATATTAATTAATGTTTTCAATGGAATTTACTTACATATCAAAAAAAGCCTTTTGGCATAAATTAAGCTTTTCATCCGAATCCTTCAATTTTGACAGAAATTGATTCTCTAACTTTTGGAAATCTCCCAAAATATAAGGTGTGTTTGTAAACTCTAGAAAGAGTGTAGAATCACTTTTTTTTTTTTTTAAAGTTGGGTCTTATCAACTAAAAAAAAAAAGGTGATTCTACACTTTTTTTTTTTTTAGAGCTTGCAAACAAGCCCATATATCCTCTTAATTTCAGCCTTCCAATTGGCATAGGATGTGGGGAATTAAAGAAACAAGCCATTTGATCATTTACTTAAATATGTAAATATTGTATATCTTTAATTTGTTGGTGACTAGCTAGTGAATTAATGTCCATGTCCTCAAATAAAATTTGAAAAACCAATTAAGTCCAGCTGCTTTCCTCCTTCTCCCAAGCTACTGGATACATTTTGTTGTTTACAAATTAAGATATATATATATATATATATATATATATATATATATATATGTCAATTGAACTTTTCCTTGCATATATATATATAATTCTACGTATTAATTAATTAATTAATTTTCTCAAATAACTGTTTTGCTAGACAGTCATCACTTGTCCACTGTAAGTATCATGTGTTGATCGCAAGAGATTGCTCAATCGCGTGTGCAATCTGACTAGTTAATTCACTTTGATTGCCTCAAGTTAATTTGAACAACAATATTTATTTATTAATCTTGCATTTATTCATCATGCATCATCAAATTAATATCAAAGTGTACTGTTTTTTACATACATATACAGTACATTTCTTCCAAATACACGCGATCAGAATCTGCATGCATGCATATATATTCTCAATTTTAAATATATCTCAGAATATATATATGCGTAAGCTCTCTTCATAACCAATATATATATATAAATATTACAAGAGGGATATATATATCCTGCAACTTAATTTAGTTACAATTCTGAAATTCTAAACTAGCTAACTAAATCATCATCACCACTGCATCTGCATCGATCCATAATAATCTTTCATAATTAACAAACATAAATTCACAAATATATATGATCTGTTTCACTTCTCACTAAACAAAATAAAAATAAAATTACCATTTTCAGCAGTTAAGTGAGTCCATTGATAAAAATTAAGATAAAATATATTGTACAAAACAGACAAGGACTGACTTCTCTAAAATATAAGTAAAAACGACAACAATAACATGGTGATTTAATTTATAAACTGTATACTTTTATGTAACAAGAAATTGCATTATATTAATGCAATAATGAGTCATGTGTGGTACAACAACAATAAATTAATTAAGCTCTAATAATGAAGATGCACTATATCTTTAATTAAGCTCTAATATAATGAGTTTTTTTGTATTCGAATGAGACGGCAAGTCTCTTATATATCGTGAGACTCAAGTGCATTTTTAAAAAGATACACAAAATATTACTGAAAAGTTACATAAGTTATTATTAAAAAGTGTATTTTTAAAAATTCACTTAACAGTAATAACACGTGTAGCTTTTTAATAATAAACTATATAATTTTTTAAAAATACATTTGAATTGCACGGTACACTTGATGCATATGTTGATCACTCTCTCTAATCAAGGATATAACGTGACTTAATCAACTTGGTTTGATCAACATTTAGTTGAAATATTACATATAAGTGGAATAATTAGAGAAAATAAAGGGTAAATTTAGAGAAGAAAAATATTTGTAGGAACTTTCTTCTATTAAGAAAAAAATGACGTGTATATAGGCTTTGCATATGTGATGTGACACTTAATTAGATTAATTGGCTTAATAAGATGACATGTGTCCTAATGACATGTGAACTAACACTTATCATTTTTTAAGCCTAAATATACGTAATAAGTAATAACCTTATAATGACTAAATTGCCCTTCAATCTGGTCGTCCCATCCTCTGGGGTGTTGTAGGCATCTGGGGGAGCAACTTGGATTTGGGTAGTTGTCATTTGGTTGGGCGAGCAGCCTTTGATTGGGAATAATTCCCAGTGTTCTCTTTTTTGGGTGGTCTGCGAGCAGCTTTGCTCGCCCTTCTTCCCTGGGTTGATCAATTATTTTGTCTATGTCCCTTGTAGTGTGGGGCGAATAGCTTGGCGAGCAGATTTAATTTAGCCTTGTAGGCTTGCTGATTCAGCTCTTTCTTGTTCGTTCCTAATCCAATTAATTGTAATTAAGTCACTTATCACCTTAATTAGGGTTGCTCGCCTGTTATCAGATGTTTATGGGATTATCTATCAACAACATATAAGATTAATTTTATGTACAAAAATTGATGAGAAACAAAAAGTATGGGTTAGATTTGATTATTTGGTCTTTTATGAATAATACCCATCGAAAATTGGACCTAAAATTTTAAAAGTAGATTTTGTATGAAAATAGTTTATGGTAATTTTATTATAAAACTGTTTTAAAATATCAAATATTTGATCAAATGTATTAAAATTATATTCATCATGAGTATCTAAAGTTGGGATTTATAAAATTTGTAACAAGTATAATATAATATTATTGATCCAAATTTTTTATATTTTTGATGAAATTTATGATATACCTGATCAATTTTTTTATACTTAAAAAATGATTCATGATAAACTTATTATGAACTATTTTCATACAAAATTTTACAATTTTTTAGAACAATATATTATGTGATTTACTATATCTATATCTACCGTTGATACCTTAGGCCCTAGGCCAAATATGCTCATACAGAAAAATATATTTTCCAAACTCTCATGTCGTACTAATTCATAATAAGAACTAGTAAATTAATATCATATATGCATATAAAAATATAATTACATATATCACCGATGTTATTAAATTTAATAATTAATCTTATTGTATAAAATATTATGATATATTTTATTTTTTTTGGATATCAATAAATATATACTCCCTACGTTCTGACAGTGTTTATCTTGTAAATTATGCACATATTTTGAAAAAAATGTGTGATGAGTAGTAAATTAAGGGTGATGTTCAAAGTTTTATTATTAAAATAATAAAAATGGTTAGATTTAATATAAAAAATAATGATATTTTATTGAATATTATGAGAATAAAATTAAATAATAATTTTTATTTATAAAATGTGTAAATAGTTGAAAGACGGATAAAAAGAAAAATATATAAATAATTATAGAAATAAGGGAGTATATTAAAAACCAATTTGTGGTGGGGAGTGTTTTGTAACAATATAATTTTAGCCTAATTTTATTACTCAATTAGACATGTAATAATTATACACAAAATAGAAGCAACAGCAAGAATCCCACAATAATCCTGGGATGGAACTGTTTACTAATTTTAGAAAGTTACTGAAAAGTAAAACTGTGAAACATCAAGCAGGAAAGTCCACATTAGCCAATCATACACAGCCACGTCTATAAACCAAAAAATCAAAATGTCCTGACCGGCCGTCAACCAACCGACTTTCCTGAGCCGCAAAAGGGCAACACATCAGCCGTTGAAAATCCATCCACGCTCTTAATCAACGGCCAGGAAGGGCTTGAAGTTGCCATCGAGACAATCAATAAATGATTGACCACTGCACGCCACGTGTCGGTAAGGTGCTTTTCTCTACCGGTGATCGTCTTGCAGAAACAAATCACATCGAATTTAACGAGATTTTTTCCTAGCTTTTCATTTCTGTGTGTATTCCAACATAAACAAAATTGGTTTTCTAAAAAGAAAAAGAAACATAAACAAAATTGCCTCCGCTTTTTTTCCTTTTTCTTTTGAAGGGATTTTCTCCATTGATGTTGTGGTTTGTGGTGAGAGAAGAACAGGGATAGCATTTTCACGCTTTTGATCGGAGAAAGATTCTATTTTTCATATGGTGGCAAAAGGATTTGATTCCTGCTCTGTAATTTGGTTTCGCCTTCTAGCGAAGTTGGGTTTGAATGAATCACCTGGATTTCGTGGATTCTTGCTTTTTTCTTTTTTGGCAGCTGCGATTCGTTAATTGATCGTGTTGATTTGATTGGAATTTCATGGGAGTGGAAGAATTGAAGGATAATTTTTAAGGGATTAGAAATATTTGTTCAGACCCTCTGTGCGGGAATAAGAACCAAAGAAAAGGGATCCAAGTTCATCAGAATCGAGCTTTGCATTTAGCAAAATTGTTGAGTTAGCTGAATCTTATTAGGGTTTCATTTTTTGCTATTATTAGTTGTATTTCCATTCTTTAATCGTTTCTGGGATTCGAGTATTTTGTCTCAGTTGTGTTTTTTGGGCGTTCTATTGTGAGGGTATTTGATATTGTATGGTCTGGGAATGAGAATGGCTGCGGGCACTGATTTTTCGAATTCGTGCACTAACATAGAAGGTGTTTATGGCAATGAAAGCAGTGAAGTTTCTGTCATGAAAGATGAAATATCAGACAATTCAACACTGATTGGAAAACCACCACGGCATTTGTCAGCTGTGCGGCACCCTGACACCTCGTCTCCTTTGATGTCGCCCACGGAGTTGGTGAGTTTAGTTCTTAATGTTTCATTAGATTCTTGTTCTTGTGTACCTATTTGAGTATGATATGAGTTCAACTTGATGTTAAATTGTGAGATTGGTATTGATTTGAAGTTAAGTTTTGGAGTTTGAGATGGTAATGGAAATGGTGAGGTGGTAGCTGATGGATAAGGATTTTAGTATTATCTTTGAACTACGTCATTTCAAGTTTATGAGAGTGAGCTGCATGATCCTTCATGTGTTTTGTTGGTGAAAATATGTTATGGTTAAGTTGTTTCTTGTCATTTATCACCCAAAACCTTATTCCTTTTTTTTCTTTATATATATATGTCTGCCTTGACTGTTTAAACACTGCAATTATGATTTTTACTTTCAAAGAAGCTAAAGATGGCTTTGAGTGATATTATAACGAATCTCAAGAGACCATAAAAGGTCTTCTTTGGTCATTTGAACATGGACGAGCGGGATTGACACGTGTTATAATTCAACCGTTTTTAGAAATCAGAATTAAACACGTGTTTGAATTCAACCATTTACAGAAATTAGGATCAAACACGTGTTGCATTTAACCAGTGCCGATGCCACTAGCTTCTTTTTTGTCGGTTGGTGGTCCTTCCACCCCTCAG
This sequence comes from Prunella vulgaris, assembly GCA_026898435.1. NCBI lineage: Eukaryota > Viridiplantae > Streptophyta > Magnoliopsida > Lamiales > Lamiaceae > Prunella > Prunella vulgaris. Next base: position 2,134,030 of record JAPKLY010000024.1, on the reverse strand, counting down.
GAATAGAAAGCTCGTTTTTTTTTTCAAATCATTTTGGGCACTGCTATTGAAATCCCCGAAATTGCTTTCCCACTTTGTTATCGTATTTGATTATATGGATAATAACTTAATGATGTTGTGCATATGGGTGTATTTAGCAATTCTCTGGGCGCCGATAGCCGCCCGTATTCATTTTTTGCCTTGCAGTATTGATTATTTCTTTGTTAATAGTAAAATGATTATAAACCCATTTCTTTTTCCTTTCTTTGCATTTCTGCTGCAGAAACTCTGTTCAGGCATCATACACTGTTCAAATTATTTAAATTAGTTTCTTTGTTTTATTGGTACACAATAATAAGCTAAGATATCCTTTTAGGGTATGTTTGGTTCGTAAGATAAAAGTATCTATCCGCCAAAAACATGCATGATTTTGACGGATAGATACTTTTATCTTACGAACCAAATGAGCCCTTAAACATTACATAATTGCTTGCATGAAGAACTATATGCTTGCATGTATTCCTTAGACAGCCAGAAACCCGTTTATGTTGGCAATTCTTCTGAAATCTCATCTGCACTAATGCATTACTGATAACAAATTCAGAGATAGCTGCTTAGGCTCCCAAAAGAACTCCAAGATAATTGACTAAGTTCTTGAGATGGCTATTCCTATAGAACAGAGTGGAACAATATTTTAACGATGACGGGAACAATGATGTTAATGCGCAGTGTTGTTAAATCATGTTAGAGACTAAGGATTTCACAGATGGAACTTGATGGTATTTAAGTATCTTATGGAAATTTGTTTTTATATTTGCTCTCACAGTTGTTTTATTGATTCAAGGCTAATGTTTTTTTCTTATGTTTACAAGGATTCTAGTGTTAGAGTAACGGGTATCAAGGCCCCATCAGATCTTATATCAAGCTATACACCAGTTTTTCGGTCTGGAAGCTGTGCTGAGAAAGGGCCTAAACCATATATGGAGGACGAGCATATCTGTATAGATGACCTGCCTCAGCATTTAAGTGATATTTCTGGTTTCTCCTCACCTGTTGCTTTCTATGGGGTGAGTAAGATGCTCTTCTAATATATTTATACTTGTTCTTCATTGAAGATGAACAGGTTTCAAGGTTGGCCATTGGAATTCTGAAAAGCTATTTTCATCCAATGGTTTTTCTATGTATAAATTCTTTATTCAATACCGTTGAAACATATGCTTGCTTGTTAAGGGTCATAAGACAAGATATGCTTCTAAATTTGATTTATGGCTTGATTCTATTTCTGGACAATAAACGAGCAGTGGTATATGAGGATGCATTACCATCGTATCCGATTTGGGGGATCAGTCCTTAGCTAAATTTTTTTCTGCTTTAGACATTTTTCCCATCCCTTGTTATTTCCTTATGATTGCTTATATACTTTCTTGTAATTACCTGTGTTTTGCCTTTATTGATTCAAACGTATTTAGCAGGTGTTCGATGGTCATGGAGGTACAGATGCATCTTCATTTGTCAAGAATAATATTCTCAAGTTCATAGTCGAGAACTCCTTTTTCCCCAGTTGTTTGGAGAAAGCAATAAAGAGCGCGTTTCTTAAAGCTGATTATGCATTTGCTGATGATAGTTCACTTGACATATCATCTGGCACCACAGTTTTGACTGCATTCATATCGGAAAGGTAAGAATAGTACATTCATTCTGAAAGGCTTCCTTATCGTTCTCCAAATAATCCATGGTCTTATGCTCGACAGAAAAATGATAGTCGCCAACGCTGGAGACTGTAGAGCAGTACTAGGGAAACGGGGCAAGGCAATTGAAATGTCGAAAGATCACAAGCCTAACTACGCATCTGAAAAACTCCGAATAGAAAAACTAGGAGGAGCCATATACGACGGCTACCTCAACGGTCAACTCTCCGTATCACGTGCCCTGGGAGATTGGCACATGAAGGGCCCGAAAGGCTTAGCCTGCCCTCTAAGCGCAGAGCCCGAGTTACAGGAGATTTTGTTAACTGAAGAAGATGAGTTCTTGATCATGGGGTGTGACGGGCTGTGGGACGTGATGAGCAGCCAATGTGCTGTCACAATGGCAAGGAAAGAGCTGATGATCCACAATGATCCTGAAAGATGCTCGAGAGAACTCGTGAGGGAAGCTCTGAAACGCAACACATGTGATAATTTGACGGTGATAGTTATTTGTTTCTCACAAGATCCTCCACCAAGGATCGAGATTGCTCCAAGTCGAGTTCGGCGGAGTATATCAGCAGAAGGGTTGAATCTGCTGAAAGGTGTGTTGGAAGGTAACTTTTGAGGAGTTTTTATCAGGTGTTTTTTATAATTTCTGTCTGTTGTATATGTGAGTGTTGTATCAGTTGGATGTTGAGATTTCTCATCTGCTAGAGATGATGACTCTCTCTCTCTTTCTCTTTCTCTCTCTCCCCTTGTGTATAGATCTTAGTTTATAACTCAGTTCACTTTGATTGATGATTAGTGCAGTGTTCTTTCTAATTTCAGTGCCTTTTGCTTACTTGTGCTGTGCTGTGCTGTGCTGTGTTTGTTATATTCCAGGATTTCTCCCTTAGTTATAGATAGATTTTATACTCACTCCCTCCATTTCATTTTAATGAAGTTTTTTTTAAAATTATTTTCATTTTGCAATTACATACAAAATTAGATGATCACATTTCAGCCCAACCGATCAAGCCATTTGATATATTTGGGCTGGGTCTGACCGGCCCAGACTCTCATTTGGCCCGTAATAATGTAGGCCAGCCCAATGCAGAAGCAACTTTTTTAAATAAAATAATTTTTTATGGAACATTTTCTATGAGAATTTAAATTTTACGTCGAGTCTCATTTTAAGTCTTTAATTTTAAAGTATCTCAACTTAGATTCTAGTTTTCTAATATATTTTTTATTTTAAAATTTAATTTCATTCTTTCTGTCTTAATTTAGGATCTGAAATTTTGTCTTCATTTTTAATTTTATGAGACATACACCATTAATTTTTATAAAGAATTATTTTTATCTAAATTTCTTATATGAGATATACACCACTAATTTCTTTAATAAATAATTCTTTTATTAAGTGTATTTTTTCTAAAATAAATTTCGGATTATATTTTATGTATAACAAATCTAACGACATTTGTTACAGATACTAAAGTTTATCATCCAAACCTGAATTTTTTTTAAATATATTCAATACGAGTATTAAATTTAAAATTACAATTTTTTATTTTATATATTATATTAAAATATTAATTAAATAAATAATTATTATCTTTCGAGTTTATAATAAAAAATTGAAATAAATTAAGATAAGTGGATAGAGTCTTGATTGAGATAAGGATAAAATTTAGTCTTAAGTAAGAAAAAAATAGATTTTTTTTCATCACATTCCAAAATTAAATTGTTATTCAACCTAAAATTTCAGTCTAACAAAAATCTTCCTTGAAAAAATTGGGTGCATCCGTGCACGTGAACATTTTTTTCACACAATAATTTGTGTTGAATCAAAACACCTAGTCTTTTTTTATTTGATAAATAAATTGGACTGTATTTGACTCATGTCCTAATTTGTAAGCACGTAAAAATAGTGTCCTAATTCTGTAATCTCAAGAAAATAATGTCCTAAATTTCATAAAGTAATTATAATAATGGTTATATATACATTATATTGTAACCTCTATTAAATCTTTTAATAATTTCCCTCTCGAAATTGATTAAAAATAAATCATTTGTTAAATGGAACATTTTCCACATTGGTACTAAAAATTAGGTGCCCACAAGATTGTTGATTTCTAAAATATAAGAAAAGACATAAATGAGATGACTATGTTACTAGTAAAGCCAAAATTTTGGTTCAAGGGGGATTTGGACTTATGTGGAATATCTAAGTACACAAAACAAATTGGTGTCACCATCTATAATCCACCACACTAAATTAGAACACTAAATGAATTAATTATAATGGACAATTCTCCTACCTAACTAATACATCAACAATATTTTAAACAAGTGTATTCGAATTAATGACTAATCAATCACTGCAACTCATGATTTCTGGTGGGATTGATCAGTCTCAACTTCTGAAAGGCTAAATTTTCCCTACATTTCTTTCAAACCGTCTATCGTTTCTCTGTTGATTGCCGATTCATCAATATAATTTGTTATAAGAAATTTTGTGATGAGCTTAACCAAATCTCACTATAAATATATATCGACATAATCGTCTAAAAATTCTTCATCAGAAGCGTAGAAATTTTACTAGTGTCTCTTCCATTCTCCAAGACACTAGAAGAGGAGAGCCGGCGGAAGCTTAAGCGAAAAGAATCATGGACTCTCATTTTTATTGATAAAGTAATTACATGGTTGATTTGGTTTATATGACCTATCTTTATCAATAAAATAATTACATGTTTGATTTAATTTATCTGATCTCGACTCGTTTAACATCTTGATAAAGAGTTAACTACTGATGATAAAAAAATAAAATAAAATCAATTGTGGAACTTTCACATAGGAGTTATTCCGCAAATTGCAAAAAGATAAAGTTACAAAACAAAATTGAAGAAAATAATACAGAAGCAGAAAGAATTTTTGGAAAGAATTAAATAAAGAAAAAAGAGAGAGCTGATGTCGCTTTTACAATTATCATTTTTATCAGGTGGGCTGTGTCATCTCCACTCCCCTTCCCATTTCTAAAATAAAATAAACCCCCACCATTGTAAAGGGAAGAAAAGAAAATGCTCATCATGTCGCGAGAAAAAAAACAATATTCCAAGGCATATTTCCATGTTCACACCATGAATGTTTAATATGGCCGGAAGGTTAAAGATTTAAGCTTTTATGCAGATTGGATCTCATGGGCTCACTCCTTAGCTTTTCTGGGGTGAATCTTGAGATGGGTTTTCGTACAATCACTTTGTTTGGTGATGTTGGAGCTTGAATGCTTGGATTTCAAGGTTACCTTTTTTTTTCTTCGCTTAATTTAGGGATTTCGCCTTCAATTTCATCTGCCATTTCTGCTTTTCGTTTCCTTGCATTTATGCTGCGTTGTTGTGGGCATTGGTTTGAGCACATTCTTGATTTGTGATTTTGAAATTTGGTTGGGGTTTTAGTGGGTGTGTATCTGCTTGTTTGATTATTGTGCGTGAGTGAAACAGATATCATGATAGCTCGATGTGTATGTCTATGCAAGTATTGTATTGTTGGAAAACTTATGGTTTTTTGTCACTCTTGTGTTGGTTTCTCTGCTGTTTTTGATTGTTAGACGTTCAGTTTGGGGGTAGTCTTAAGAACAGAATACAGTTGAAGCTTCAGAGTGGACTGATTTTTAAATTGTTTCTTTAGTATGGAATAAAAATAATTGAATCATATTCAATTTGGAGCTCTGAATGAAATCTTAGTATTTTGTGACTCTCTCTTTATATGCATAGGATCAAGTATTATGTGGATTCTCACAGATTTCTGCAATTGTCTGCTCCATTGCTTGATTACCAGGCGTAAACTCTCTTTGAAATGTTAATGTAGGTCAATTTTCAAGCTTTGATATATGCTTCATGTTATTGTTCGTCATTGTAAAATAAGATGGCCTCACCAAGATTGATGGGAAAAGAGTGTACCACTCAAGTTTCCGAGAGTCTTGCACGAAGTATGAGCCAGAAATCGGAAAGAAAGGGCCAGAAAAACGAAAGTTCTGAGGAGGATGAGACTACTGGCATTGCTTTGAGATGTCTTAACTTATATGGCAGAGCTGGAGGTTGCAGAGTGAGTGCTGACATGGACGAGGGGTTGGGAGATCCAGGCAGTAGAAGGAGATCAAGTGCAAGTGAGGATGGAAAGGGCCATAATACGAAACGTGGAGAAGACAAAGCAACTATTGATTGCTTTCCCGGTGGAATGAAGGAAAGATTCTTCAGAAGAAGTAACCAGAAGCTTCTAATATACAACGAAGTGCAACAAAGCAATAGCATGAATGCACGACTCCCTGATGACATAATAGAAATGTGCTTGGTGAGGCTCCCGTTGGTGAATCTCATGAGCGCTCGTCTCGTCTGCAGGAAATGGAGGAACTTGACCACAACACCTCGGTTTATGAAGCTTAGGAAGGATGGCTTATTCCAAAGCTCGTGGTTGTTTCTATTTGGTGTTGTAAAGGACGACTATTGCTCTGGAGAAATACATGCATTGGACGTCTCCCATAACCAATGGCACAAAATAGATTCTCAGACGCTCAGAGGACGATTTTTGTTTTCTGTTGCTAGCATCCAGTATGATATTTACGTAGTTGGGGGTTATTCGAGCTTGACTAACTTTGGAAGATTGGATCGTAGCTCGTTAAAAACGCACAAGGGCGTTTTGGTCTTTAGTCCCTTGACTAAGTCATGGCGTAAAGCTGCAGCTATGAAGTACGCAAGGTCATCGCCTATTCTAGGGATTTCAGAGGTCAGTCAAGATTGGTCCATCTTTAAAAACCAACAAAATCGATTAGATAGACGTTTACACAGGACCCGAGTAGATGGTGTATCAGATGTTTACGAGGATCCTCACAGGCTTTCAGTCAGAAGGCAATCTAGGCACTCTCTTGATGAAAATGAAATCACATTGTTTCAAACCATCAAGCCTGGAAAGTTTACACGACAAAGACATGGAACTTCATCTATCAGTAAAAAGTTCGTATTAATTTCTGTGGGAGGTCGTGGATCATGGAATGAACCCTTGGATTCTTGTGAAATTTACGATCCCATATCGAATAAATGGACTGAGATCCAGAGGATGCCTCTCGATTTTGGAGTGGCCTGTTCAGGAGTCGTGTGTAATGGGACGTTCTACATTTACTCAGAAAGCGATAGACTTGTTGGATATGATATAGAGAAGGGATACTGGATCACAATCCAAGCAATTTCAAGCCCGCCCGCCCGTGTGCACGAATACTATCCAAAACTTGTCTCTTGTACAGGTCGACTTTTTATGCTCTCTGTTTCGTGGTGCGAAGGAGAGGGTCAAATTGGTCAGAGAAATAAAGCAGTACGGAAGCTTTGGGAGCTTGATCTCATGAACTTTAGTTGGATAGAATCGTCGACACATCCTGATGCTCCGATGGACTGGAATGCTGCATTTATCGGGGATGAAGACCTTATCTTTGGTGTTGAAATGTTCAAGATTTTCGGACAGGTATTAGACTTTGTGACGATGTTCAATGTGAGTGATGCTACGCCCGGGTGGAACCACATTTCGAGGAATCATGCTACGCAGAATTTGGATGTTTCATCTTGCATGACTAAATCCATGACTGTATTGCGCTTGTAAATAAGTTGAACCTCCATTGTTTGATTTACTTTCATTCACAAGTTGTTCTGAAACTTGACCGTGTGGACTGCTCTTCCTTTTGTTTTCTTCATCACTCATTCAGTTAAAAGCATTGGGTTTCTTCTACTTCTCATCTTAGAGTAACATTTTTTTTTAGATCAAAATCTGTAAACTTAGTTCCATAAATTGATGGATTAAATTGACAAGGAAATATTTTCAAGGGCGCGGCTATGCATGCTCAGATTTTTGCTCAATGCACAATTGTATCATCAGATATAGCTGTAAATACATATATTGAGCAAATATCTTGATGTCAATAACTACGCCCACTTTTAGTTTTAATGCACGTTGTACATGATACTAATTGCAACACAACAGAGAATTTGAATTCACCAACACACAAAATGTGGAAATTGTTTTTTAATTCCAAACAAGACTAAGTTATGTACCTGAAACCAAATTTCACACCTATTTTACATTTGACCATCTTCACTCTTTATTAGATATCAAGACCAACAATAACAGTGGAAATTTTTTTATAAAAAGATTGACAACAGATACAATATACACAGAATCTAGTTATCCCCTGCCTGGATAAATGTCAGAGAAATTTGGAATCTTGTCAACATGTTTCAAGGCACGCTCAGCAATCTGGCGTGTCCGATAATCTCCATGTTGGTAAGCATCTACCAGTGCGGTGCCTATATTAGGATCATCTGCAACTTCAATTGCAATATCCTTACTTCTTAACAATCTTTCAACTGTCCAAACAGCCCTCCTCCTTAAGTTCTCCGTTCGTTTGCCAAGTAACAAGTCGAGTATAGGCTTCACCCCATCTGCATCGAGCAGAACCTGAGTCCCCTGTTCTATATCAACCCCATCGTCTAATAGTGTGGCTAAGGCTGCGAGTGATGCTTCGATCACATTATCATTCTTGTGGTCCAAAAGGGCTGCCAATTTATCAACCGCCTGTCCTTCCAAGAGACAAAATGTCTCTTTCAACGAACACGTGCCCCGATGAATAGGACACAGGCCTGTTATCACAGGCTGTGTGCTTAAACAAGGAAAGATCGAGGCGAAGTATCCCGGAGCGGGAAACTCAGGCAGTTGGGTCAAGTTCTTTGTTTCTTGAGATAAGTTCTCTAAAGCCATGGCAGAGACCATCTGGAGATTATCGAGTCCATTAGCTTGCAGAAGGTCTATGAAGAGCGATGCTAGGCTATAGTCACGACAAATAGCAAGAGCAACCCCTGAATCCTCAGACAATGCGTACGTAATTCTTGCAAGAACCTTAACGAGCCCATCTAAATACGGGGTTGTGAAGCGGTTCCCTCTCATCTCCCCTTGCCTGATGCTGACAATTCTTGAAGCAAATGATGGAAATGCCTTTTCGTGCAGCATCTGTCTCGTAAGACCAGCGTCTCTTTCTGGCAGGTCTGCTAAAAGTCCAGCAGCAGCAGCATGCTCCTCTGTTATTACTACATTTTCTAATATCAATAGGATTAAGCTGCTGAGCTGGCCACCCGTGCCACGTAAGCAGCCAGCAAGCTCCGGGCCCATGTGAGGGGACAGGTTACGAAGTAGTTTCAATGCAGCCACCCTCAGATCCCTCTGAGGCGCTTCGATGAACTGAACTAAACTAGCAGTAGCGCCGGAGCTTTTAATAGCACGTACGACGCTGGATACAGTAGCTGGGGAGCTGGTCAGCCCCACAAGGACTTGAAGAAGCTTCGACTCTATAGTGGGGCCCGTGTTGCTTATAAGATGTAAAAGGCTGTGAATTATTTCCTCGGAGACGAGAGTTAGGTTCTTAGGTCCAACCGGGATTGAATCAAAATCATGTCCCGAATTCACAACATTGGCAAGAATCGTTGCAGAAACTTCCTTCAATTTCATTGGGAGATGATTTGGACCGACTGTGAACAGATCCTTCACCAGAGTGGGTAAAATGCCTGCCTCCACCAAGATTTTGGCACTCGTCTCGTCTGATGAAATCTGGTTTATAGCTTTAAGAGCAGCCTCTCTGGATTGCATATTATTATTATGGTTCATGAGACTAATTAGTGAAAAACCAACTGTCCTCGCTACAAATACTTTCACTTCGTTGCTCAGAACTAGTTCACCGAGGTATGCAGCCATGGATACTTTCGTTTCAGTAGAGCCTGCAAAAATTTGCTAATTTTTCAGCACATATTGCCAGTGATGAAGCCAGATATTATGCTCAGAGGGCTCAATTAATAATAATAGTTACCAATTTCATCTCATGTTCGTATTATTGTATATAATTAGTTAACAGAAATCAACCAAATAGGATTTCAATACGCAAATAGACATAACAGTATCTTGAATGTCTAGATACAAACATCTTCTTTTTCATGTCTTTAGGGGGTGTTGGGAGAACTTATAAGCTCCTTAAAACATTTTATAAGATATTTAGGAGTCTATAAGTTGCTGTAATTTGTTTGGCAAGAAAAGATAATTTACATCTTATAAGATGTTAAATTAAGCTAACTGGAGCTTATAAGCTCCAAAAAAAGTAGGACAACTCCATTTTTTTTTTCCAAAACTTATAAGATGCCATAAGAACTTAAAAGTTCACTTAGCCAAACACTTTATAACTTATAAATTACTTAAAAGTAACATCTTATAAGCTCTTAAAAGAACTTACAAAATGTTTAAAATAAACTTAGCCAAACGGGCTCTTAACTTAAATTCAATATAAATTTAAAGAGTGACAAGAATGTCCAAATATGAACATCTTTCTTTTTTATGTCTTGAATTTAACTCATTATAATTTTAACTATCACATAATATTTCATGGTTGATATATACAAATTCACATGCAACTCACTAAATAATAATTATTGAAAACAAAGAAATTAAGATTATTTTTCTTTTCCTTCTTCCCCCTGCACCCCTCTCCCTTGGCTATGCATATAGCCTTGGCATTGTATTTTTATAGGCGAATGTACATCTAATATAATAATTTTCCATGAGCATTGCATCTAAAAGCAATGCAAAAGTTAAAAGCAGAAGAATTCAGGTTGGGACTGGACCTTCAAGCAGTTGTGTCAGCAGAGGCTGCAATCGTCCGCTTTCAGCCATTTGTCTTACGTTGTTCTCACACTTTGCAAGATTATCCAGGGTTTTATCAACATACTCAACTGTTAGAACATTTTCTGAATTGCTGCTAGCCATTCCGACTAATATGAGAATCGCGCCATTAACTGAACCAATCTTTTCACATAGTAGTTCTGATTTAGAGAGCTCATAAAGCAGGGAAACAGCTTCTTCTCTCTCTTTGGATTGTTCATGAGACAAGAATTTGACTATTGTCCGCACAGTGTCCCCTTCAGCCATTACTTCCTGCAAAAACGAGCATCTAAGGTTTAAACGAAATAAATAACACCTTCAACTGTTATATACAAAAACAGTTTTCTGATGAAGATCAGCACCAACATAAAACAGTTGTAATGATATGGCCCTGATGGTGGCATAAAACACTTATGCACTGTAGCATGGTAAAAGTAGTTTAAGCAGATGTTGGGCTCCATAAGAAACCCACCATCTAGCTCCATATCAATAGTAATATATATAGAAAATAGAATTGCTATATCATCAACCTTCAACAACCTTATTATCAGAATCTTCCTCCACCACAATCCTAAGTGTTTCGAGAGATGTGCAGCGAACACGACGACTACTACTCTTCAACACATCAACGATCATCGGTATCAGCTCTGCATTATGGATTACACGTTTGTTTGAGTGCTTATTCAGGCAGAGGTGCTGAACAAACTTGAGGGCATGTAGATTATCATCCTCTGCACTACTCAAGGATAGAGATCTACGAGCCACATCGAGTTTAGCTGCTTCATTCCTTGCATTCCATTCTTCTATCGTGTGCCTTAACGCAATACTAGGATTTAGCTCGGTGCTTCTTAATTCTCTCAATGTTGAGGGACAAACTAGTCTTCTTCCATTCTCTCTGCACTCCCTGAACCATTTCTCGATGGCCTCTCTCTCAAATGTTTGCCCGTTTTCCAGGGTCACGGGATCACGCATCACTTGTTTCGTTAAGGGGCATAAGAATGCATCGTATATTGGTTCTATACGTAGTCTCTCAAAGTGATAGCTGTCCTCCGATTGTCCACCTAAGTCCTGACTTCCATCCCAGCTTCCAGCCATCAAATTGAAGCAACTGCGTGAATTAATAGAGAAACATTAGAATTTAGACTAATTACACCAAATTAACTGCAAAATCCTCAGCTAGATCAATGATTATGACTACAAGAAATTAAACATTCAATTAGCTCCATTTCAAAATTTAAACACATACTAGCAGAACATGTCTGGAAGTAAAACAAAACCTAGCTGTAATTTTGAAGCCAAGGAATTTCCTTCAACAAACATTTCTGACGACCAAACATTACTGCATATCTTCCACTTTAATCACCGATTTCAAGCAAAACGGCAACCCAATTTCAATTTCAGTCCACCAATCAAAATTCAAGTGCACAAAGGTTCATCTGATCGTTATACTATCTCAACAAATTCCTCAAGCCCACGTAGTAATAAACAACTAAGTACAACAATAGCCCCAAAAACCCACATTCAGAACCCAAATAAATAGAAAATAGCACCACGAAAGAGAACCAAAAACCATTAAAATATTACCTTGAAACTAGAGAGAGAAATGCTTTCAAGATCCGAAGCCCAAGAAACTCAAAACAATATAAATATCAGTTCCGATTGGGCCATGTCGTTGAATAGGGGAAGGCGCAAAGATGCAGTAGAAAAGAGAAGAGAAAGGGCGAAACCAATTGGAAACAGCGAAGAAACCAACTACCACCATTTGTTTAATCGCTACATAATTACGAAATGTGTACGAATAAATTTGACTGGCCTCCCAATTCCTACAGTGGAGTCGTCGCTAAATTTTACGCAGCAGCTATGACTCGTAGGTTTGACGTTCAAACTAGGGATGTCAACGGGGTGGGGCGGGGGCCAATCCCCATCCCCGTTCCCGCGATCGCGGGGAATCCCCGGTCCCCGTATAATATTTTAAATTTTTTTAATATATTAATTTTTAATAATTATTATTAATAAATATAAATACAAAATTACAAAATGTATTAATATTTTTAAAATAAATAGTTAAAAATCAAAATATAAATTTAAAAATGTTTAAAATACAAATTTAAATTATGTATATAATACAAAATATTAATATAAAATATGTATAAAATTCAAAATACAAATTTAAAATCTAAAAAATATATTAATTACTTTATTAATTTAATTACTTATATTTTACGCATTATATATATAATTTATTCATATATACAAATATATATTTATATGTATAAAAAGTGGACGGGGCCCCGTGGGGAACGGGGCGGGGATCCCCGCGGGGCAGGGAATACAATTCCCGTCCCCGCCCCGCCCCCGCCTTTGGGGCAAAAAAATTCCCCATCCCCATCCCCGTCCCCACTGTCATCGGGGATTCCCCGCCCTGTTCGGGGCGGATCCCCGAGGGGACCGGGGAGTCCCCGCCCCGCTGCCAAGCCTAGTTCAAACACTGGATTACTAAGGTTAAAAATTATGAATTCTTAAAATTGATAAAATTTTAATAATTTTTTTTTATTAAAAGTGATTTATTTTAAAAAAAAAATTATACTACGTATCACATTTTATTAAAAAGTTTATCATCAATTTTTTTTAAGAGTGATTATACTTTTTATTAAAAGTGAATCATTTTTCTTAAAATTATTTTCACATTTTATTATAATTATATCATTGAATTAAAATTTGAGTTTTTAAAAATTACTTTCTTAGTTAAAACTTTAAAGATTTAATTGAATTTTATTTTACTACTTGTTAAAGATTTAATTGGGTTATTTAAAGATTTAATTGATTTATTTTAATATTTTTTTTTTATTTTATTCATTTTATATTTTTTTAATTTAATTATTTAAATATTGATATAATTTTTTAAAATTTTGATTTTTAATTTTTTTAATTATTTAAATATATTCATACTACCTTCGTACCAACTTTTTCTTTCAACTTTTATTATATTTTCCTAAAAAAATAATAAAAGAAGAAGAAAGACTTGGGAATGAGGAATATATTTTTTCAAAGTTGAAGGAAATATTTGTTTAAAAAATAATTTAGGATCCAATTTGTATCTATATCCCACAAAATTGGTTTAAAATAAAAAACATAAACAAAATTGCCTCCACTTTTTTTTTTTTTAAAGGTATTTTCTCCATTAATGTTGTGGTTTGAGGTGAGAGAAAACAGGACAGCATTTTCACTCTTTTGATCATAGAACGATTCTATTTTATCATATGGTTGCAAAAGGATTTGATTCCTGCGCTGTAATTTGGTTTCGCACTCTAGCGAAGTTGGGTTTGAATGAATCCCCTGGATTTCGTGGATTCTTGCTTTTTTCTTTTTTTTCTTTTTGGCTGCTTCGATTCGTTAATTGATCGTGTTGATTTGATTGGAATTTCATGGGTTTGAAGGAGTGGAAGAATTGAAGGATAATTTTTAAGGGATTATAAATATTTGTTCTCTACCCTCTCTGCGGGAATAAGAATCGACGAAAAGGAATCCAAGTTCATCAGAATCGAGCTTTGCATTTAGCAAAACTGTTTAGTTAACTGAATCTTATTAGAATTTCAATATTTGCTATTATTAGTTATATTTACATTCTTTAATCGTTTCTGGGATTAGAGTATTTTGTCTAAGTTGTGTTTTCTGGGCGTTCAATTGTGAGAGATATTTGATATTGATGGTCTGGGAATGAGAATGGCTGCGGGCACTGATTTTTCGCATTCGTATACTAACATAGAAGGTGTTTATGGTAATGAAAGCAGTGAAGTTTCTGTCATGAAAGATGAAATGTCAGACAATTCAACACTGATTGGAAAACCACCAGAGCATTTGTCAGCTGTGCGGCACCCTGACACCTTGTCTCCTATGATGTCGCCCACGGAGTTGGTGAGTTTAGTTAATAATGTTTCATTAGATTCTTGTTCTTGTGTACCTATTTGAGTATGATATGAGTTCCACTTGATGTTAAATTGTGAGATTGGTATTGATTTGAAGTTAAGTTTGGAGTTTGAGGTGGTAATGAAAATGTTGAGCTTAATTAGCATCTGGCTGGTGAGGGTGGTAGCTGATGGACTTGAATTTTAGTATTATGTTTGAACTACGTCATTTCAAGTTTATGAGAGTAAGCTGCATGATCCTTCTTGTGTTTTGTTGGTGAAAATATGTGTGCCTTGACTGTTTAAACACTGCAATTATGGTTTTTAACTTTCAAAGAAGCTACAGATGGCTTACAGTGATATTGTAACGAATCTCAAGAGACCATAAAAGGTCTCCTTTGGTCATTTGAACATGGACGAGCGGGATTGACATGTGTTTTAATTCAATCGTTTTTAGAAATCAGAAATAAACACGTGTTTCAATTCAACCATTTTCAGAAATTAAGATCATAAACGTGTTGCAGTGAACCAGTGCCGATGCCATTAGCTTCTTTTTTTCTCAAATCTGTGCAGTCTAACATCTAATAAACCAAAAACTTCATTCCCAAAAAATGCAGAGCTCTGAGAACGTGATCGAACGAAGTAATGGAGTTGCGGAAAGCGATGAACATGTGCTGAATTTCTTGGACTCAATGGATAGTTATCTAATCCTTATGGATTCCATATCATCAGCTCTTCGCCAGGTAAACAAAATGATTTGGTTTCTAGATCTCTTTTTGTATTTATTTGAGAAAATAGTAATGATCAGTCTTGTCTTGTGCAAAAATTGATTCCCCAGTTCGTTAAATTGAAATACCTGTTTATCTCATGGATCTTTTTATAAGCTTTTTCTAGGTTTTAATTTCGACAGTGTCAGTAATTAGGCACTCTGAATCTGTTCTAGCGTTGATTAATCAATTGATTTTCATTGTTGCTGAAATGGATATTTTGTTGAAAATAGTAATGTTCTCACTCTAGATTAGTTTAAGCATTTGAAGACAAGGTATTCTAGTACTTTTTAGGGATGAGGTGTTGAGCTTTTGACCGTACTTTTGTGCTTGATTTATATGTTGATTGGTAAAGCTTTGCGTATATCTATTTACAGGGATGGCTCCAGTTAGCGAGTGCTCGATATTCAATGGGCACGTCTCGTGTCAATACCACTTTACTTGACCTCAAACCTCACAGTGCTCCAACAACATTGCGAATTGAAAATGGTACCTTAATGCACTAATCTGCATTCTAATATATGATTTTGAGGAAGTAATTTGATGTTTTTATTTTTCTAGCTGAGACCAATACAGTGGCACCACGCTTCATGTTGTGCAAATGGGCGTCCCCTGAAGATAGTGAAAAGTTCTCTGAGGAAGCCAAATTCGAGGAGGATGATTTATTGCAAAACAAGTCTAATAGCTCACTAGTTCAGCATCAGGGTACATCTAAGAAGCCCTTTATATACTTGCTTTCTACCTTCATATTTGATTTATATGCATATAATAAATATGCTTATCTTTTGTTGAATGTTGCACCCACTGCTATTTTTGCCTTGGCCAGTCAACTGTGGAAACCTGAAACAGTTTTCACATTTTCATTTGTTAGCAGATTTATCATGTTGATCGTGTGCTAATCTACAATTCTTGCACAATACAGTATTGAGTAGGCAGGAAATTTGATTATGAAATGGATAGGACTTTGCTGTTGCCAGTTTTATGTCATTTCATTTACACCATTCTTAATGAGCAGTTACATATTAATATTTGTGTTTTATTTGTAAAGAAGTTCAAGAGAGAAGGGCAGAAGGTTGTGAATCTCCAGTTTCTGCTGATGACCACGTAAGCTGCAGCTACTCACTATAAGTATTCTTGAAACACTTGTTTTTCTTGTCTCCAATAAGCCGTCATTGGAATTGTACATCCCATTTGATCCTAATAGGCAGTTCCACTAGTATTTGTGTTTTCATTTGTCAAATTTATGACTATGTTCTGCACAAGAGAAGGCAATAAACTATTATTTTTTTACCATATAGGATTTTCCGTAGTCATAGACTACTTTTTGTGGTCAAGTATAATTATTCATCCCATCATTGTTTGATGAAAACTTGAAACAATGTTTGCAGGCTGAGAAAGCAAGATTTAGATCGCTCTCCATGTTTGGAACACTGGTCTCTCCTAAGCTTCGTGCAACCCAACTATCATTTGAGACAGGTACTATCATTACCCCTTTATTCTACTTGAGCATCCTTTTCCTAATATTGCCCATCACAACTTGCACGTGGTTCATTTTCTGATGAATGGTACACATTTACAGCTTTGGAAATGCTGGTAGAAATATCGAATATCAGAGCATCTATGTTGTGTGCTTATGATCAAGTACAAAAGGATCAGTATGGTGCCAAATAATCTTCCTTCACTTGGCTTATCAGTTATCTTTTATCATATGCAGTTCAAAATTATTTATTACTCAGAGGCAGGAAGATTTCAATGTCATCGATCCTAGATTAGGAACTTCAACCTACCACCTACTTCCAGTAGTTTTGATATGTGTAAACATTTTTGCCTACCTGAGGAAAAAGAAAATTCTGATGGAGCATGAAACTCTTTTGCAGTTAAATTTTTATCGAACAATTGAAGTTTCTTGTGACAGATAGGAACAATTCCTCCAACACAGGTTAGCTCCTGATTAATTTCCCTGTTTTCTAACTTTTAATTGCTACTAGGATTTCTTTGGTTGGTATATCAACAATGTTTGAGTAATAGTATAACAGTCAATCTGTCTCATATTAACTTGCACACAAAACTGGAGTAATGAGTATAGTGTTAGAGGGGAAGTTTTGTTTCATTTATGTATAGGTAAATAAATGAGTTGGATTATATGTATGTGTGACCCTTATAATGACATCTCAAGTAAATTGCAGATATTGTGAGAAAATAATGTTTACGAAAGGTTATCTATTTTGAATTGTGCAAGTCATTTTGAGATTTTCAAATAAGTAAAGTGTGCAAATTATTGTTGAACGGGAAAAAAAGAAGATATTTCTTTATTTGCTTTGGGAAAGTATAAAGACCAAAATTTGGTTGTTCTTCTGCCCCCTAGTTGGATGCTCGACTTGATCAAGATCGAAATTGAAGGCATAAATGTCTTTCCAGTGGACAAGATCTTTCAGTGCCAAATCTTTTGAACGGTTTCAGAGGCTTTACACGTGTTGCCAATTGGAAAATCGCTTCAAAGCAGTACTCTAATGGTTTTCAAGAGGACTCCTTGGAAATTAGAATCCGCAGTTGCCTTTATGGCATAAAATTGAATTTCCAATGTCATATTGTGCATTCAGTCCCTTCGAAATTTGCAATTTGGTCTTTTGCTGGATCAATAAATTGAGCCTTACCCACTGATAATCTTCATTAGAACATTTATCGGTTGGTTATATATTTTGCAGTGGCACTTAACTGATACAATCACTGTGAATGAAGAGTGATGGAAAGATAATAAATAGATTTGAAAGTCTTCTGATGATTTTTTTTAATCTTTCCTACAACTAGATAATTTGTACAAGGGGTGGCTGCACATCCTGTACTTATCAATGCTTTCATCATGATCTCAAAATAGCATGTAACCATGTCTACAACAGTTAATCTTTTCAAGCGGTAGACCTATAGTCTTCTAGAGCATCTTGCTTTCATAGAAATTTTTTAGTGTTGTGTTCTCATTAGATACGGGTCATGTGAATAATTTTACAAATTAATTGAAGATTTTCTGACTTACTTTATTTTTATTTTTTATAGACAGCATCGCAACATTGAATAACAATTATGCCTCAGTATCACAGTCAAGAAATAATCTTTGATCGACAATTTTGAGCATCTAAAAAAATTTATCTTCGACTGAGAATTGGGTTTCTCCTCCATGGTTGTGTGAAGACCGTCCAAAATAGATTCATTAATCATCATTTGGTACCTATAGAATTTCTCTATCGTTTCCATAGATAGTTCGGATTGAGTATGTGAATCATTGCTCAAACCACCAACCTCAAATCTCTCACCTTCATCACTACTTCACTAACCATAAAATATTTTTATTGTTTAGATATTAAAATCTATCGCTCTTCACCGTAATTGGTCCAATTGTAATAAGACGGAACAAATCTGACAATCACAAAATGAGTTTTAACTTCATCGATGCTCAAGAATCTCTTATTACTATATTTTTTGCCTTTACACGAATATCTAATCTGACTACAATGATCTGTACAATATGAATGATGAAATAAAAATTCAATAAGAGGGCGTTTGGTATAATTATAAGGAATGGAAAGGGTATAGGAATGGAAATGGTATGTAATGAAAGTCATAGTTCTCATATATCTGAACTATGGTTGATTACTTAGTTTTGGGAATCAAAGTCATAGTAGAGTCATTCCAAACACACACTATGACTTTGATTACCATTACTCACATCTCAAAGTCATCTACCAAACACCCCCTAAATTTGTTAATTTTTTGGCAAAACTAATAATTGATGCATCCTTGTACCATACGAAGCATTGAGTACAGTTTTAAATTAAGAATATATCACATGTTACCTCTTTGGCAAAATTTTTGACTTTAGACAAACATATCCAATTTTTCACACAAATCCAATATGATTAATCCTATATATATCAATCAAGCTAAACGAATCAAAATGTATATAAACCACATGTTAATTGAAAGCAATTTGGCTGTATTTTAATTAAAAGTGTGAAAATGTACGCCAAAATTGAAATGTGATATAATCTTAAATTTTTGTGGTTAATTTTATCGACAGTGCTCACAACAAAATAAAAATTTTGTAGCCATATAGATAAATTTCATATAAAATACTCTCTTCGTCACATAGAAATTTGTACATTTTTTTTACTTGGACGTCTATACAAATTTTGCACACTACTTAAAAAGAAACATCAATTTGTATATTTACTCACAAAATTATACACATATTTATTTATATATGATTATTTATTTAAAATACATATTTTTTAAATATAAAATTTCAAGGGTGTAAAAGGGAGTAATTTAGTTTCTTATAATGTACTTATAATTAAACATAGATAAAAAAAAAAAAAATTGGAAATGATGGTGAGGAGAAAGGATTGGGCAATTATTTTATGAGAGCACATGGTGGGATGGGACTTGGGAATGAGATGTACAGGAACGCAGGATGGGTGCAGCTGCATCATGTCATGTGGATCTCATATATATGATTATGACCAACCCAATTAATTAATTAAACTGACTTCACATTTATACACTGTTGCCAGTACCATCACCCATTACTACTTTTTTTTTTTTTCCAATTCTCACATGCACTTTGCGTTTCATATATAAATTAATATAAACTAGATTATTTCCATTCATAAAAAATTTACTTATTTTTTTAATTCATCCCATAAAAAATTTACTTATTTTTTTAATTCATCCATTAATTTTTCTTTTTAATTTATGCATCCAAAAGGTAACACAATTTTTTTGAGCTGGGACGAAGTTAGAAATAGCTTTCTTGAATAGTTTAGTTAATTAGCTAGGTATCATCAACAAATTTATTTAGTTGTTAGTAACCAGGATAATGGAAATGCAAAATAAAGAACTTTGAGTTGTTTCTTTCTAATTTTGGTTAGAAGTTTATGATAATCAAATTACATATTGAATAATTGCTTGCAAATTATATCAAAGGAGTCAATTACACTTAGTTCATTGGATGAACCATGAAAAACGAACTTACCTTAGAAAATTTTAAGCTCTGAATCGTAACTTAGTTCTTTGATTCACTATCCTAAGTTTCGACAGAGAACATGATAATTCAAAAAGCCTTGAATTCAAATGGTATAAAAACAACTTTACTAATTTAAATTATATATTTATTGGACCTTCTCAGTCATCAATATATTAGGAGTTAACATCAACCTACTTTGTGGGTACTGATTTTAGGATACATGAATTAATATGATCCATACTTTTCTATATGTCCAAATTAATTTTAGTTATGATGATTTTTTTTTTAATTCTAGCTATATTATAAGTGTGTAGATATACATAATCTTAATTATAAAGTTCTTCTATAAATATATATATATAATTTTTCTGTTTTGAATTAAAAATTTCATATTTTTATTGGGCATATAAGAAAAATAATTTTATTAATTTTTTGATAGTTAATAAGTGTATTTTAATGTAACGTGGATATTGTACGAGTGCTTTGTTTTATTTTTTAGAATATAAAATTTATCATGCATAAATCATCTCTTATCGGTTGGATTAACAGCAAGACTAATTAATGGTAGAAGGCACTAAATTTTATAGGCTAATGTGCAGCTATTTGATTGGATTGCAGCATATATATATATATATATAGTCAACTTAATATAATAGTCAACTTAGAAAGTTTTATCAAGTAGAATAGAAAAATATAATCCCCAGTCCACTTTCATATAATAAATTCGTTATGGATCTTAATTTCTTTTTCTCCACTTTTTTCACCATGCATCATACACCTAACTACACAATTAATGATATGTTAAATTAAGTATCTTATCTATATAATTGTGATTTTTTTTATTTCATTTGAAAGATCTGAAATTAATTTATTTGATTCTACGACACTCTCCTTATTCAACATGCTAGATTTATATTCAATTTTTTTTGGAAAAATTTAACAAATGGATAAATTAATTAATATGGATGAAATTATTTTTATGGGTAAAAATAAAATAAAATTTGAGTTTCTGTCTTGTATTTT
The DNA here is from genome assembly GCA_026898435.1 of Prunella vulgaris. Classification (NCBI taxonomy): domain Eukaryota; kingdom Viridiplantae; phylum Streptophyta; class Magnoliopsida; order Lamiales; family Lamiaceae; genus Prunella; species Prunella vulgaris. The sequence continues at coordinate 2,112,933 of JAPKLY010000024.1, read as the reverse complement.
AAATTTCAGCTATTTCCCGTATTTGAGCTTGTTAAGTTTCACAATTTCTAACTTAAAAATTATGAGGTTTCATTGGCCAAGACTCAATTTTTTTTTTTTCTCAACTAAGGCTTCTTGAAAATTTATTTTTGTGAATTTTTTTTCACAGGTTTATTTCTGTCTATCGAATTTCGAAAGAAAGAAAAATTGCTCGTCTTGAATTAAAAAAAAAAGATCTTAAACCAAAAATAAATAAATTTATGATTAAAATCTCCATCTTTGATGATTCTAAATCAGAAACTTAATATTAATTATATTGGATTTGACTAAATTTATTTTAAGCGTTGTATATAATTTGCAGTAAAAGATGTCATGTTTTGAGAGTTTATATATAGTATTATTTGGCTAATAAATTTTAGTTCCTGACTGCCCCTCTTTCCATATACCACTAGTTTCAAACCACAACCACAAGTTCCACATTGCACACACTTGTCTGCGATAACAAATTAATTAACACAATTATGTTGGGTTTCAATCTTTTAGAAAACCTCGTCATTTAAATTGCATGCAATCAATTTTAATTTTTTTATGGATAATTATCACGTAGGCACCATATAAATTTCGAGCATCGACAAAACTGTTTATAAATTTTAATTGCAAAAAATGTTAACTTAAATTTCATTTTACAGTATTCAAAGTTTTAGTTTAAAATATAATTTTAAAAAAAATCACAAATCACTATTAATTTTTTTTAAATAGTGATACTCGTTATGCATTAGAAGCCTAAGATTCCATTTAGTTGGGTGGATTTGAAATTCATAGATTTCACACACAAATAACCACTATCTCTATGAATTTACAAATACTTAGATTTCATTTTATGTTTAAAATGGAGGAATTTTAAATCATCTTCAAACTCATGTCATTTCAAATCTCTCATCTCCACCCTTTTCCATCTCTCATTTAACTTACTTTTATCCTTCTCTTCTACCTCTTTATAATTTCTAATTTAAAATGTATGTTTTTTAATATATATTTATTTTCAAATCCAAATGTACCATAACGTTAATTCTAGAAGACGTTGTTGGAAAAGAAAATCATAATTAGGCCATAATTAAAAAGTTATCCGTATATCCGTTCTTCACTATATGACGAATCCCGAACGTCAGTTAAACAGTTACTTGTCTAACTAATATAATTCCTACAAAACTCAGACTGCACCGCTTATTATAAGCTCAACACAATTAACCACTTCATTCCATTTACCAAAACACTCCTCTCTCTCTCTCTCTCTCTCTCTCTCAACATGGCTCCCCGCTCACTTCTCAGCGGCAAAATCTCGCCGCCGCCTACATACTCCACTCCGGCAACCGAAACTCTCAACGCCGACTTCATGGTGATCCTCGCCGCTCTCCTCTGCGCCGTCGTGTGCGTCCTCGGCGTCGTCGCCGTCGCTCGCTGCGCCTGGATCCGCCGCATCGTCGGAAGTCACTCACTTCCGCCGCCGGCCGCCAACAAAGGCCTGAAAAAGAAGGTATTAAAATCCCTCCCCAAGCTCACCTACAGCGAGCAAGCAATGAAGCTCTGCGACTGCGCAATTTGCCTAGCCGATTTCGCCGCCGGCGACGAAATACGGCTTCTGCCTCAATGCGGCCACGCCTTCCACGTGGCCTGCATCGACACGTGGCTTAGATCTCACTCGTCCTGTCCCACGTGCCGCCAGATTTTACAGGCGGCGCCTTGCAAAAAATGCGGCCGCTTTCCGCCGTCAACCGGCGTATTACAGCCTGAGCCGAGAGAAAGCTATGAAACTAGACCTTGTCATCAATCTGTTTAAAATGGTTGATTGATTGATTTCAACAGATTAATTAATTAGTTGTTAAAATTGGATTAATTATATTAGAACTTAATTAGTTAGTCAGAGGGTTAAATTAATTAGATTCTGTACATTATTATTATTATTATTATTATTATTATTATTATTATTATTATTATTATTATTATTATTATTATTATTATTATTATT